>CM055818.1:48077063-48102263 GCA_029582265.1 Zoroaster sp. YZ-2022 | reverse complement strand
TAAACATCTAATTATTAAGGGTCCTCGTTCGTAATTTGTTCAAAAACATGCCCATTTGGAGGATCCGTAGCTTCATTCAAATATCAATGCAAATCAAAGCATTTGATGTTTTTAACCACAGCCCGAGACAAAAAAAATTATTCATGCCCAAATTGGGTCATGTTCCCTGAAATATTTGTATCTATAGTCCCTTAACAAATCAGGGGTTTTTCATTTTGTTCCTTTTCCCTGGCACTAACTTTCCTTAAATCTTTCCCTGGGATTCCTTAGAATGGTCGTATGATCTAGATATGTTGATGCGAAACCCGTAATACATCATAATTTTTTTATGCTAAACAAATGGTGGGTGCGTCATTTTCGGGGGCGTCGAATAACAACACGCCATAATAAACAATAAAAAAGTTTCAAATGTTGTTTTTAGTTAAACATGAAATCCCGTGTTTTCGTTTTTACGGTTAAAAATATTTAAATGATAAACGCTTTTTTTCTGGGGTTGGAAGTTATAAGCTTTCATTTAGACATTGGAAAAAGCCGTCTAAATTAAACCAGTAAAAAAAACTCTTAAAAAAAGGCGGGTTTAATCCTCGGTTTCCCCGGGCAACTTATTGTATATTAACGGACTGAGGGCGTGGACATCTTAAAGGGCTGTCAATCAAATCAATGGTTTAAATTTCACTTTTTTTACAGTTTCGACATCCAATTTGATAATTAAAAATTGGACATTGAAAACCGTCGTAAATTAGAACCAGAAAATTTAAAAAACTAAAATTAAAAAAAGGCGGGACCCCGATTTAACCCCCTCAGGTTGCCGTGACCACACAACTTATTGTACTAAACCGGGCTTTAGTCTCGATTGGCCAGCCCTGTCAATCAAATGTTTTAAGTACCCATTTATTTACAGTTTCCGACATCCAATTTCAAAATTTTTTTTTGTTTTTTTTTTTGCTTTTTTCAATATTATTTAAAAATTCGTTCTTTTATAAATTCTATTTTGTGGGTCGTCTTACCCAAAACACGGGCGATTTTCTTTAATGAGAAAATAATGACAACGCATTTCAATTGTCAATTGAATTTGAATTTGGGAAAAGTACTTTTTTCCCCATAAAATTAATGGCTGTTTTTTAAAATTTTTTTAACAACAACAACAACAACAAAAACAACTTTTTAACATTTTTAATTATTACCCCTGGCCCAAAAACCCAATATCATTCCATAATCTTTCTCACTCCCTTTCAGGCTTTTAAAAACACAACATAAACCCACTGCCCAAAGTACCCAAATTTACCCTTGGCGGAGAAACAAAATCAAAAGTGTCTTGCTCGGGTTCGAATCCCATTATGAGACGAGCCATCAGAAAAATAAGTCTCACTCTGATGCCAATCGCTCGGCACCCTTGGCACCCTTCAGAAAAAAACAAGCCCATTTTTTTTCTTCCAGGGTTTTTATCCAAAAGACTTAACCGTCAAAAAAAAAGACTTTTTAATTTTCAAAAGAGAGGGAAATAAGTTCCCCACCAAAGGATAAAATATCCCATTGTCGTCTGTAGATTTTCCCTGTTCATTAAACTTGAGAAAATTTGATAACAAAACTCCCACATCTAACCCAAGGAACAAAAAGATTGATTATCACTGGTTTTGCCTGTGTTACAACCCACTGGACTGCCACAAGAACGACGATGAATAATGATGAAACGCAGTATTTTATTTACTTTTTAGTAGAAATTTTAAAAGAATTTCTTTCGTTTATTTATTTTTAAAAATTTATGAACAAATAAAATGCAAACAAATTCATTCATTTTAGACAAATCTGGAAATTTATCTCATTTTTGATCAAAACTATCTTCCCCCATTCCACGGAGGTTCTCCCGATTCCCCCAAGGGGACCCCAACCCAGAACCACGCCCAGAGCAAAAACCATTATGCAAATAGTAATAATAACGTGCGCTTTTATCTCTACCGGGCTTTCTCCTTTTGGCACTAATGTGGCCTTTCGAGACGGGTCCTCATTTGGGCTAAAGTCTTCCGATATCAACATTATTATCTGTTGACGATTCCAAAAACCTAATTCCACTGGAACAAAGCCCGTGTTCATGTTTTTTTACTTCAATCACAAATATAAAAGGGGGCCTTAATTTCATTAAAAAAATTTGCTTTGTCCCAAAATTTAAAAACTGATATTGAAGTCGCTGATGAGATCGAGCCGGATAATCCTCCGGCCCTGCCCCCATTTCTTCAGGTGTTCGGTTGTACCGGGCACTGTCAACACCAGCCCTCACACCTCTTCGATGGGCACAAAGGTTGATCTATGGGGTTTATCAAATCGTTTTGATCAAACGAGCTTTTCACTTAATCAAACTCTGCAAATTTTCCTCTCATTAAATGGTATTACGAAACCACACAACACACAAACAAAACAAACAATACAAAACAATGTTTGGGGCAAAACCATGGCCGGCTTTTCAAAAAAAAAAACCATGATGCGGTCTATCCCAAAAATTTAAAATGTGGATTGGCTAATGGCCCCAAAATAACTGCGTCTGCCGTGATTCTAATACCCCCCCTCCATTTCCCCCCCCCTTTTTTGGGCTGGGGCCCCCCTGTTTTCTATACTTATTTTTCATCCGTTGGCCAGGCAAACTTAGCAGTGTTGTCTTTAGCAATAATCTTACGTCACTTATAGATCTCAACAGAGGGCGCTATGACACAATATTGTGCGTCAGTTTGTACCGGTACCCAAAACGCGTGCCATTGAAGCTTTTTTTAAAATTCCAAATCGAAGCTATCTTCCTTTTCCTTAAAAAGACAGGGCTTGTTTCAGCTCCTCTGGGCTACGTCCTGTAACAAGACAATTGTTTAGGCTTCTATATTAGGCCATAATTTCAGTTTAATCGTCCATGTACAATGATCAATCCATCCAAGCATGCACTATGCAAAAAGAGATCATATATGGTGTACCCGAAAGAACTCAGAACATGTGTAGAGAGCATGGAATTCAGGCCCCCTTTTATTTTGCATGGATTCAGGCCCCCTTTTTAATTTTAGACCACCCCACTTTATTTGGTATAAACCTACCTCATCTTGTATACACCTCTTAAGATAAATGGAACCTTCCGCATACTAATGAGTAGTTGCCATCAGCAGGCCCTTTTGTATAGAAGAGTTGGTTCATTGTTCTGTAATGACCTGCAACACAATAAAGTGTTTCTTCGAAAGTTATACAAATCTGATTGCAACTACTTATTATTTATTTACAGGTATGTTGGTTTTATTTCTTTCCATTATTGCTAGTACATGTGTATATGTTTATAACTTTGCCATTCTGCTGTTTTCTTGATATTTTAAAGACTTTTAGTAAGGGAAATAGTTTTAGCTTTTCAAGAAAGAGTACAGTTGTATTTAAGAGTTTTCTTAAAAAATCTATTGATCTGAGTATGTTTCAGATTTCAGTATTGCTTGAGAATGATTTTGGTATTTCTCACAACTTTATACTTTCATTTAGTTAGATATAATTTTAGATGTTTTCACGCTCCTGTACTAAGGAATGCTTGTACAGAACAAGTTATGCTATTAATAATAACCAGTACATGTACACTCAGTGGAGGTCAACCCATACTTAGTGTGTGCAGTGTAAGGCCCACTAGACATTGTTTATTGGCCATTAGGGATTATGTCCAGTGGTGGTTCTTAGAAGTCACTGAGTAGATATGTAAGCTAGCTAACCTGGGGTCAGGCTGCTCCAGCTGGCCAAGTGCTTGCTATAGTGATAAGACTTGTGACCAGAGTGATTCTTAGACTTGTTATTGATAGCTGGACCAACTCGATATGTTTGTTTGGCTGCTTTTGGCCACACCGATTCTTTTGGTGTTGTTTCCAGCGGTTAGATTGCCTGATCGATACATACGTTTGGATTACTGAATCGTGCTCTGCACATAGTGACAAGTTATCCTTTCTATCAATGTGTTTTATTGTTCTATTAATTTACTTTGACATTTTATAGGCAAAGTTTAGGATTTTCTTTAGGTTTATAATCGTAATTATAATTATTGTGTTGATTGTCTTCTACCAGCAATGACCCCGCAACACAATAAAGTGTTTCTTCGAAAGTTATACAAATCTGATTGCACCACTACTTATTGTTATTTACAGAGAGTCATTGACTGATTTACTAAATGTGCTCGTGTAGAGATTCATTTTGATTATCGTGCGGGCGCCACACATGCACTCTGCCCCTCATGAACTTATTGTTATCCCCCCCACACACACAGTCACACACACCCGGGCTGCCTGTCTCTTTGATGTGGGGGGATTGGTGAATTGAAATGTTCATTCCCTGCATGGGGCACAGTGGCAAATGACAATACTCCTAATATCATCCTCAACACCCATATGTGAGGATGTTGAATCACTGTGCGTGGAGTAATAATCAAAGTCCAGATCCTTGGGCAACAAATAACTTATGGGAACCAAATCCCTATTATGTTTCCTGCTATCAATACACAGTCGTCCCTGGGGACAACTTTAATAGGTACATTAGTTATTCACTTTATACTAGAAAGGGAATTACTCGCATGGAAATTATGGACGCAAAAGCACACAAAACTGTTGCATTATTCAGAGCTGTATTACCCCACATTATAACGACGTTTTCAAACAAGCCTCGGAGGTTATTCCACCAGGTTAATACTAACATTATAAAGATCATCAAAAGAAATACCCGTAACTAAATCAAAGATGTATCGCCTGTGTTTGTCATATTTTTGACGGCAATTTCTGAAAACAATTTTATTCGCAACATTTGCCGTTTAATGAAGGCCCTAAAAGGATTTTTAAAAAATACTGAAACATTGACACATTTCTCAAAATAATCATGAAAACATGGTTTTACAGTAAATATAACATCCCCCAAAATGAATTGATGATAAGTCCTGTCATAAATTAGGCACTTTTATTGTAAAGGCTTGGATTAGCTTCTTACTACAATTTAATCAAATAAATAATTTCAGTATTTGTTTTTTCCTTTTGTGACAAGGAAATAATCGATGTTCAGATGAAAAAACAAATTGCCTGTAAAATAAACAAAAAGATGGGTTCGAATATATTTGTAAGCGAAGATAAAAAGTAGATATTTACACAATTGAATACAGGATTGGTTGGGGAAAAAAAGTCTCCGCTTTCTGGTCTCTGTGCTCGTCGCCAAAAAGACAACGCGATCGTCATTTTTATTCTTTTTGAAATTTATTTAAAATTTTATTTATTTATTTATTTTGTTTGTTGTTTGCTATGAAACGAGTGTCCAATTGCAGCCAAAGTTACTGGATCGATTGGAAAATCTGCAACTGTGTTTTAAACGACTTTTTTCACATAGGGGTATGAACATTTGCCCGATTTGTGAGGCCTCTCTTAACCACCATACTTTGTGTATGGGAAATTTGGTCTGGTTCAAGTAACCGCGTATACATACATATATCACGTATTTCATCGGTTGGCAAAAAAAAAAAAATAAAAAAGATTACTAAAAAAGTGCGTCACCGCATCGATTTTGACGTCCACTTATGACCAGAAACCGGAGACTTTTTGGCCTTATGGTGTCAAAACTATTTCAATGAGAATGCTTACTCTCTTTGAACCAAAATAATATGCTTTATAATCAATCAACATGTGAAAGATTGAGTTTATTACGTTGTGTCATTAACGAGAACATAGTGAACATACATTCAGATCTGTCATGTGTTCATTCTTACAATGGAATTTAGCAAAGAGAACTCTCCTAAATTCAACATACATCAAGCTATAATAGTTGTTATATATGCCGCAAAAATATTCTTCATTAAATGTTAACAATTATTTAAATTATTTATACAACTACAACATGAATATTATTCTTAAACTGAAGCAACACACTTTAAAGTATATCTGGGTATAAATAACAAGACACAATTAATATCAATATGTTTCTTTTATTTCCTGACATTACATTTGAATATAATTATCTAAATCAGGTATATGTAGGTCTGTAAGGCCATATACGATCAACTTAAATTTTTTTACATATTTTTTTAATATTTAAAATGGGTGGAGGGGAAGATATACCCCCTCATAAACACACACCCACACATTTTGTCAAGAGGGTGTTATCATTTTGATCACCCCCCCCCCCCCCCCCCCCATTTTGCCACACAGTGAAAATTATGTTGAACAAACTCCTCCGTATAAAACGTTATGTAACGTAATAGTTACATAAAGAGTACCAGGGTAATAGTTACATAAAGAGTACCAGGGTAATAGTTTTAGATTGACTCGGTGACTGCTATAATACACCACATAATAGGGTCGTATTACCGTTGCTGCTGCATAAATGAGTCTGTAATTTTCAGTCACTGTGTTCATCTTAAACCAAGACATCGATTCCATGCCCTGTTGAAAATCTGCTCTAATCGTAACGATACTGTCCCTTTAAGGGCTATTAAGGGCATTGATTCTACAAATTTCCAACAAAGTATTTTAGTTTCTAACATTTTCCATTCAGTAAGTCCAGTGCGATCAAAATAGGACTATCTCTTAGATTTGCATAATTTTCTCAAAATTTCAAAGCTTTCTCAATAGTATTTTTGTTTAGTTAAATCCAAAAGTTTCAAACCGATAACGTTATATCAGTTTTGCTCAGTGTGGGAGGGTGGGGTCAGGACGGGGTGAAATTTGGAATCGTCGACCAACCTGACAACAAACAAAGCGCATTGAGGATTCCCACGGTTGTGAAATGCGCTATGAATCTGTTTGCTGAATTATAATACTTCCACCAGTTTCCCTTTTAAGGCATTATAGACAACGTGTATGTTGGTGAAATATATACGCTAATGCATTCATTCTTTATAAGAATCAGGAAAGATAGAAATCATCCTGTGAATCTTGTACCTTATTCTGTTGTATCATTCACGAGAAAATAGTGAACATTAATTCACATTTGTGTATGCAATGTGGACAATAGTTCACGAATGTGATCCATTTCAAATGTGTTTATACATTTCACGTTTTCTATAAGCAATGACAGCATGTCTGATGGAATTTTGTTCAGGGTGTTTGGTACCATCACTAACTTCACATCAATTAACTTTTTAGATTATAATTCAGTTATTTTGGAATCAGATAATTGCCAAAGGTTTACACTCTCTTTCAATCTGAAGTTTCACTTTTCTTTATCGGCCTAATACGAAAGTGAATAACTTTCAAATAAGTCATTTCACAAGATGGGCGGTTTTTGGAATTGGACATTCTGAATCACTCCCCCTCACCCTTTGACAACAAATTTACGGCGTTATCAAAGATGACTTGAAAATAATTGATTGATATTGAAATGCGAATTTTATGAGGAACGACGCATTTTCATTTCACTGCGCGTTAGTTGTTTTGAGCCACCACTCCACACAATGCCACGGCTATATTCCCCAGGATAAACAAATGGCTGTGAATACTCGCCATTCAGGTTACTGTAGGAGGAGGACGTAAACCCTCCCGACCACGTACACGTCTTGAACCACCAACCTCCCTTCAGCTCATCTGCGCAGTTGTAAGTAGAGTCAGCATCGTTGTCACGATCGTACGTCGAGAATGGCTGTCCATTGTGCTCAGGAATAAGAGAATCAGCTAGGAAACAGACAAAATAAATGAAATAAATTAATCAAATCAACTCATTGAAACTACACCTCATCTGCTCCAGTGAGATCCAAGAGGGGCAACGGGCCCGCCTCCTCCCCGACCCACCAACAAATAATAAATACATAAAATAAAAAAGGAAACAGTGCCTAATTAGTAAACAGGTAGTCTTGGTTCAAGACTCTGTATGTATGTTTTTGATACACGATCCATCGCCGCAAGCCGCAGGAGGGCGCTATCTCTACACACATCGCTATCAAACACGAACCGCTATCAATTTTGTTGATTCTCCCCGATAACGGAAACCACTATAAGCTTGGGCGATATCGATTTTTTCATCAACGATATATCGGCAAACATATATCGCGATTTTCAATAATATCGCGATTATTTTTCATTCATGCATGATTGCTTTAGAGCCGATAACCACAGGTATGTACCCCTCTACAAGCGTCACAATAAATCGCAAATTCGTTTGCAGAGCGTGTATGTACTTCTGAAGTAGTTCGCTTTTGTTTCTCACTTCCAAAAGCTGAAAAGACTGTTCTAATTTTGTTTCCATGGAATTTCTGACTTGACTCACAATGGCGATTTTTTTAATCGCGATTTTTTAATCGCGATTTGCCGATATGTCAATAACTTAAAAGGTTCTCGATATCATAATCGAATAAAAATGGTATCGCAGTATTCGGTATTATCGTGTTATAGCCCAAGCTTAAACCACTACGCATGCGTCAGTTTGATATACCAGCGGTCCACATTTTTGGGAAACAAATTAAATAAGCATGCGCATCACAAATGTGGACTACTCTAGCATATCAAATGGTTGTTTATAAGCATGCGCATCACAAATGTGGGATACTCTAGCATATCAAATGGTTGTTTATAAGCATGCGCATCACAATGTGGGCTACTCTAGCATATCAAATGGTTGTTTATAAGCATGCGCATCACAAATGTGGGCTACTCTAGCATATCAAATGGTTGTTTATAAGCATGTGCATCACAAATGTGGGCTACTCTAGCATATCAAATGGTTGTTTATAAGCATGCGCATCACAAATGTGGGCTACTCTAGCATATCAAATGGTTGTTTATAATCATGTGCATAACAAATGAGGGCTACTATAGCATATCAAATGGTTGTTTATAAGCATGCTCACCACAAATGTGGACTACTCTATCATATAAAATGGTTGTTTATAGCATGCGCACTACAAATGTGGGCTACTCTAGCATATCAAATGGTTGTTTATAAGCATGCGCATCACAAATGTGGGCTACTCTAGCATATCAAATGGTTGTTTATAAGCATGCCCACCACAAATGTGGACTACTCTAGCATATCAAATGGTTGTTTATAAGCATGCGCATCACAAATGTGGGCTACTCTAGCATATCAAATGGTTGTTTATAAGCATGCGCACCACAAATGTGGACTACTCTAGCATATCAAATGGTTGTTTATAAGCATGCGCATCACAAATGTGGACTACTCTAGCATATCAAATGGTTGTTTATAAGCATGCGCATCACAAATGTGGGCTACTCTAGCATATCAAATGGTTGTTTATAAGCATGCGCATCACAAATGTGGGCTACTGTAGCATATCAAATGGTTGTTTATAAGCATGCGCATCACAAATGTGGCTACGCTAGCATATCAAATGGTTGTTTATAAGCATGCGCACCACAAATGTGGGCTACTCTAGCATATCAATGAATAGTTGTTTGATATAAGAGTAGCCCACATTTGTGGGCTGCATGAGGCATCACAAATGTGGGCTACTCTAGCATATCAAATGGTTGTTTATAAGCATGCGCATCACAAAATGTGGACTACTCTAGCATATCAAATGGTTGTTTATAAGCATGCGCATCACAAATGTGGGCTACTCTAGCATATCAAATGGTTGTTTATAAGCATGCGCATCACAAATGTGGACTACTCTAGCATATCAAATGGTTGTTTATAAGCATGCGCATCACAAATGTGGACTACTCTAGCATATCAAATGGTTGTTTATAAGCATGCCCATCACAAAAGTGGGCACCTCTCGCATATCAAAAGTGTGTTTATAATCATGAGCATCACAAATGTGGGCTACTCTATCATATCAAATGGTTGTTTATAAGCAAAGCATGTGCATCACAAATGTGGGCTACTCTAGCATACCAAATGGTTGTTTATAAGCTTGCGCATCACTAATGTGGGCTACTCTATCATCTATCATATGGTTGTTTATAAGCATGTGCATCACAAATGTGGGCTACTCTAGCATATCAAATGGTTGTTTATACATGCGCACCACAAATGTGGACTACTCTAGCATATCAAATGGTTGTTTATACATGCGCACCACAAATGTGGACTACTCTAGCATATCAAAATGGTTGTTTATAAGCATGCGCATCACAAATGTGGGCTACGCTAGCATATCAAATGGTTGTTTATAAGCATGCGCATCACAAATGTGGGCTACTCTAGCATATCAAATGGTTGTTTATAAGCATGCGCATCACAAATGTGGGCTACTGTAGCATATCAAATGGTTGTTTATAAGCATGCGCATCACAAATGTGGGCCGCGATGGCATATCAAATTGTCGCATGCATGCGTATACAGTGCGTATCAAAAAAAAGGTAATCCGAATTCAGGGCGTTAATATGCCAAGGTTATTTAGTTTGACAATTTACATGTAGTGTACCAAAGAAGAGGAACTCCTCAGCTTTCCATTGATACCTGTATCGATCCATTGCTGTCACACATGGCCGAGTACATTGTTATTGAAATGGCAAATTCAAATCGCATTTTTGCAAGTTTGGGTAATCAGTTCAAGGCAGTCTGAAATGGACGCATCACTTGACTGCCTAGATGATTTTGTAAGATTTTGAAGCTGGTGCGGTAATCGTCTGTTACGACATCCTTTTCTTCAAGTTGGGTATTTAAGAAGGGCCTGGGTTTAGGGACAGGTAGTTGGAAAGATGGTACAACTAACGACTGAACAGCGAGTTTTCGTGATTACAACATTTCACCAAACTCACAGTTTGCAGCAAACTCGCGATGCTTTCAGGAACGTTTCCCAGAACGGGAGCCCCCAGCAGCCAAAACCATCTGGGCGAATGTTAGAAAATATCAAAGAGTATGGCACTAGCCTCAACCGCAACAAGGGAATTCTGGCAGGAGGCGCACCGGGCGATAAGAAGGGAACATTGCAGCAGTAAGGCAGCAACTTTTGGAGCATCCTAGGGACACCAGCGCAAGGCGAAATGGGCTGAGATTGCCTTCGGCGACATTCAACAGAATCACGAGATTGGACCTCCACCAGCATCCATATCGGATTCACATCCGACATCAACTTACGCCAGGAGATTTTGCTAGAAGGCTGGCGTTTGCCAGATGGTTGATAGCCCGTACCGAGAGAGATGTCAATTTTCTGCGGAATCTCGTAATCGGCGACGAAGCTGCTTTTCTCCATGAACGGCAAGGTCAATACGCATAATGTTCTTGAATATGCACCAGCAAGACACCCCAGAATTCAATTTTGAGGTTAACATGAGTCGACAAAGTGGACTGTTTGGTTAGGACTTTGTGGAAGTGGTCAGCTGATCGGACCGTTTTTCTTTCAAAGGAATGTCAATGGTAACATGTATCTGCAGATGCTCAATGATAACGTTTTACCGCAGCTGCAGGAACACTTTGAGCGACAGGTTCGCGGGGTCTTCAGACAACTCTGGTGGGCCCAAGATGGCGCCCCAGCACATCGCCTTATCGCTGTCCGAGATCGTCTGAGGGAAGTCTTTGGCGAACGAGTCATCGCTGTCAACCATGAGGTGGAATGGCCACCAAGATCACCTGACCCTCACACCATGTGACTATTTCCTTTGGGACATTTGAAGAATAAGGTGTTTGCAACTCCTCCCCGTGATCTTGATGAATTGCAGGGCCGTATTCGAAATGAAGTGGATGCTTTACGCAATAATCCGGCTATGGTGAGACGAGCAGTGCAGGACATGCTCCGTCGCTGTCAGCTTTGTGTCGAAAGGGAGGTGGACATGTTGAAGGTGTGGGTGCATAAAGGGCAATGTTAGAAGAGATTCTTCTTGAATAATGTCCAGTCATTCCTAAAGAAAATCTGGTTTATCATACAGACTTTCACTAATTATCCTGCCTTGCACTGATTACCCAAACTTGCAAAAATGCGATTTGAATTTGTCATTTTCAATAACAATGTACTCGGTCATGTGTGACAGCAATGGGTCAATAAAGGTATCAATGGAAAGCTGAGGAGTTCCTCTTCTTTGGTACACTACATGTAAATTGTCAAACTAAATAACCTTGGCATATTAACCCCCTGAATTCGGATTACCTTTTTTTTGATACGCACTGTATAGTAGTTTTTCCCCATTTTCGAGGGAGATTCGACAGGTTTCTCAAGACTGTATTTGATACTGATAGTGGTTTGTGTGGAGATAGCGGTACAAACACAGAATTAAACCAAAACTAGTAAAAAGGTAAAATGCGCACAATTTATGATGTATAAAGCACCACGCTACCATGAAAAACAGTAAAACGTAAGATTTCAAAGCACCACCATCCTCTGAAATCTAAATCAACCCTTGTGGTCTTCTTTGTATTCATAATATCGAATGAAATAAAACAAAGCGAATACAAGAATATAAGAATAATTGTGATGTGTATAAGAGTATAGGTCTGTCATTGAATGAAACATGAATAATATACACGGACATTCAATGACACGTTTGTGTATGAATCGACTGACGTATAAAGAATGTAGGCCTATATGTACGTATAGGACTATGTCAATCAGATGTTGTGTTTCGATTAAGCATTTTCAATTAGTCTTTTATTCAATTTTATTCCCCTCATTGGTGGTCGTTGATTGTTGTCTCATCAATTAAAGGGAAGATACAACAAATTGGTAATGTTGACCAAACTGCTTTTAGACAGTGATTTCAATCGCCTTTGGGTAATTTCCAGACTCGTTATTTTTCTGTATAGTCAATTATTTTGCATTTGTATTTCTTTGTTTTAATGTATTTCTTGCCTGGAATTAATTTGTTGTTAAACAAATTAATAATTACGAGTAAGCATATGGTAACTTTCTTTGAATCCATTCATCAATGAATCAACCTATGAATGATTCAACTGATTACATTGTGTTCTTCAACGAGAATTTTTGTTTTAATTCATTCAGATTTGTCAGATTTGTTTCATTTCAGAAATTGGAACATTGTATGAATTCTAAGGTGGAAACAGTAAACTTCTCAAATATTATCGCCAATAATTTTAATTTTGTTTTAATGACATCACCTCTGACTAAATTATTACTGGGAAAGATTGATACCATCATCAGCTGTACACCAAGTAAGTTTAATATTAAATATCGTCCAATTTGTTAATATTTTTTTGAATTACCAAATTCTATCTTTAATTAAGACTATATCTCCCAAATCTGTTATAATATTCTGGGGGTGCAGACGGTGACATCTATATGAGGACCCAAAGATGGTTGTAAGGGGTGTGGAGTGGTACACACGACCCATAGGAGGTCACATTGACCCATGTATTATCTTTTACTACACACTTTGCCCTCAATACGAGGCTTGGAATTATCTGATTAAAGCATTTGTCGAGTAGGATATTTTAGAGGTCCTATTTGGTATGTTCATAAGACCTACTTACCATATAATGAGTCTGCTGTACCACCAACCACGTGGAGTATGTACGTATCTCCTTCGATGCGAAAGTCTTGATATACAGCAGACCCTGGTGCAGACCCATCACTAGCTTTAAGATCCACTCTCATCTCCCATGTATCCCCGCTTACGTTGGTGAGACGACGGAGGATGTCGTTTCCCAGCCAGAACTCTCCGGTCTTGTTCCCGAAACCATTGCTATACTCGTCCCAGCTGCGGGTGAAATTAACCGTCCCATCCTGGCGTCGTTGGAATACCTTTACAGATTTATGCAATAAGAACAAAATAAAAAGTTTAAAAAAAGTTCAGAGTCGATAGGATCAATTTCGAATTTAATTCCTTTTTAAATATTTGTTGAACTATATACAAGTTGTACTATAGTGAACTTACAATCCACCCTTTTGAGTCCGTTGTCATATCACAGAAGACCTCTATGCCTTCTGGATATTGCGATGGGTTGATGGTGTAAACACCATCCGTGGTGTGACAAGCATCCCGCCAGGACTGGCAGTCGAGAAACGGGGCGGTGGTCTCACTTGACAGGGCGGTGGTCACACATGGCGGGGCGGTGGTCGCACTTGGCGGGGCGGTGGTCGCACTTGGCGGGGTGGTGGTCGCACCTGGCGGAGCGCTGGTCGTACTTGGCGGTGCAGTGGTCGCACTTGGCTGGGCGGTGGTCACACTGGGCGTGGCGGCAGGTGAAGTACCATCTGATTCAAACAAAATGAATAAGTACATTTTAAATTTAATTAAGACAAAGAACAAAGCAAACAAGTTTTCTCAAAATTCAATGAAGCACTAAGCGATAAATATATGGACAGATGCACGGACGGACGTGGACGGGGTCGGATTATCAAGTCAGGTCGCATCTCATTTATTTACAATTCCAAGTCAAGTCACAAGCCAATGAAGTTAAGGAGGCAGTATCGTCACGATCAGGGCAGACTTTCAACAGGGCAGGGAATCGATGTCCAGCAGCAACGATAATATTATTTTCAGTCAGTGAGTTAATCTAAAACTAGCATTCCGATTCCATGCCCTGTTGCATGATCGTGATAATATTGTCCCTTTAAGTGGCTTGGTTTAATAGTTATAAAAAAGTGTCAAAATTAATTTATGACGGACCGACCATTAATTCATTTAGGCACATATTTTCTGTGCAACAATGTTTCTTACGGTTATTCGTCCCTAATTTCGTCCCTAATTTGCCATAGTGACCAATCCGACATTTTTCAATTTTAAGTTTTCCCGCCCATTAGTACATTCAGGAAGAGAACCTACCATTGTATCTAATCCACATGCATGTATTCCTTATAGTTTTGGAGATAGAGCATGTATTCAAATGACGAATGCTCTAACTGGCTATTTTTGTAATTTGGCAAAGTGACCAATACCGCATTGGTCACTATGCAAACTTAATTCGGGATTGGTCACTATGGCAAATTAGGGACGAATTGGGAAATTACCGTGAAAGTAACGAAAAACACGGGCGATACATCTTTAGGATAAATTTATCAGGTTTCTGGATGTTGTATTTGTATATTCTTGTGGAAGGCTGATAACAAAACTTAGGTGAGCAGTGGGAGCGCTATATGCCGACCAAGCAACAGGCATTACCGGTATGTGTCCTAGGCTGCATCGCCGTTGTATATAGGCCTAGGCCTATCTTATGACATTTCGCGTTTCGAAGTGGGAAATCAAATTCATTTCTCCCACGTCAAAGTTAAAAAACAAAACAAAAAAGTGACTTGAATCAGTTTTAAACTCGAGTCTAAGTAACCAACTCAAGTCACGTACTCTTCAGCTATAGGTAGTTCCTGATACACGCCATCTTTACGGGCAACTTGGATTTAGCTTTGAACTGTATCAAGTATTCTAAGCTTCACCGACCAATGAAACAAACACATGATGCTTGCTTTATAACACACAGGTATGCATTCAAGCAATAGTCAGTCATTGCCGGTAAAGATGGCTGATGCTTGCTTGATGGGACATCAATACAAGACACATAAAAAAAGGAAAGTAGGGCGAGTATGAGTGTCCCCCTTTTTTGTAGTGAGCTATACCCCGCCCCCTCCTGCAGTCACAGAATACACTAATGTATACTCATTTTAAATGGAGGTAATATTGACAAAACTGCTTCTGAATAGGAACCACACACTGTGAAAGTTTCAGTTTTGTTTATTAAGTTGTGTCTGTAAACGGCAAACAACTTTATTTATGCATTCTTTTTCATATTCAGTCTTATTGGCGATCACTTTTCTGTTATGAAAGCAAAAGATTGATATTATCGTCAGTTTTACACCAGTCCTAGTTATATACCATAGGTCTATCTGTAAATCAGACCTAGGGTTTCTAGTTCTATACACTAATGTTATATCCGATAATGTTAATTGATTAATTCTCACCGCTGCAGTTGAACAGTTGGCGAATCTTCGTCACATCTGATGTAATTAAAGGGTTGTCAGTGTAGTACGGCTCGAATGACCTCTCGGGTTTTATTTTGTTCACCCCACCGAGCCGTAGTCTGGTGCAGCTACACCGGTCTTGCTTCGGTACCGGTAGCACCCATCGGAGTTTGTTGGTATGATTGGAGTCCGGTTCGTTCCCAAAGTAGCACACTTCAGCCGAGACGATGTGAACTTTTATAGTTTGAGAAGGGGAAATAAAAATGTATTTTCTTCAGAAAGGAGATTAAGTTAAATTAGGAAAATTCGGGATTTTCCTGCCATTTCTCCAACATTGAAAGAAACTATTACTTTCGAAAAAAGCCGATATTAAAATTATACTTAAAATAAAATATTTTTCTTTGTTTGTAAAAATTGAAAGAAAATCAACGCGCGTAACTTATGCAATGTCTAAACACAGATGCGTTTAAAGGGATGGTCCAACATTGGTAATGTTGGCAAAACTGTCTCTATAAGAGTGTGTTTTCTCTCTTTGATATACATTGACATCTATCCTCCGTTTACTTAATTTGAAGCAACTATAGTAGTATGTATGCAGCAAATCATTCCCCCTTTGTGGTGGAGTAGAGGTGGTGGAGAGGTGGTGGAGAGGTGGTGCGAGGTGGGCCACCTCCACCACCTCCATCTCCACCACAAAGGGGAATGATTTGCTGCATACATTTACTCCCTCCTCACAAAATACCTCCCCTCCCTCACCAAAATGGCTAAGGGCGCGGGCGCGTGGTCACGTCTGGGCGCGCGTGACTCCCTCCACACAAAATACACAAAAGGGAGGACCTCCTCAATTCCCTCCTCAATGAGACACGTCTGGGCGCGCGCAAAATCAGTTTGTGTGGTGGAGAATACATAATACATATATATACATATACATATATATATACATATATATATCCTCCTCAATGCAAGATTCCTGGCGCGCGCGTTTTGTGTGGTGGAGGAGTAGTGCGCAAGCGCAGCATGCATATTGATATTCGTCTGTCTTGGTCGTTTCTCATCAAATTGGACAATGTGCCAAATTGGAGCGTATAAGACATGTAGTGTCTTAAAATAGAATGGACACATATGAGCCGATGTTATTGCTTAGATTTAAAATGAAGCTATTCAAGTATGATTTGTTAAATATAATTTTAACACCAACAACAATCTTTGACATCAATATATTTACAGATGGTTTTTATATTGGTTTTAAAACTCATTGACTCATTGAGTCTACTCATTGAGTCTTTACTCATTGAATCTTTACTCATTGAGTCATTGAGTCTACTCAATGACTCAATGAGTCTACTCATTGAGTCTTTACTCATTGAATCTTTACTCATTGAGTCATTGAGTCTCACTCAATGACTCATTGAGTCTACTCATTGAGTCTTTACTCATTGAATCTTTACTCATTGAGTCATTGAGTCTACTCAATGACTCAATGAGTCTCTCATCTTTACTCATTGAGTCATTGAGTCTACTCATTGACTCATTGAGTCTACTCATTGAGTCTTTACTCATTGAATCTTTACTCATTGAGTCATTGAGTCTACTCAATGACTCAATGAGTCTACTCATTGAGTCTTTACTCATTGAATCTTTACTCATTTTGATGGAAACCAAAAAAGTAATAAATACAATGCTTAACCCTTGTGATTTTGATGGAAACCAAAAAATAGAAATACAATGCTTACCCCTTGTGATTTTGAGAAAAATTAAAATATATAAATGTGGATACGGTTGTCTCAATGCTACATATTTGCTTCTTAAATATATGGTTTGGATAATTTTGAAATCGAACATCCTGATTCAACGCAAAATCTCTAATACACTGTAATAAAAATAATACGAGGAAACTTTTCTTGTTTTCATGACCTCAGCTCTTGGCTGCTTTATTCAACTTCTCAATGTTGGAACATTTATCAAAAGTTACAATGTACATGTATTACTCCATCAATTCAGGTTAGTTTAATGAAATTAAAAGGTAATGTTGAAAAAATATTGACAATTTATTTACAATTAATTATGTCTGTATTTTCTTTTGACAGAAACTGTATGTTTTACCAAAACAAATAATAATAATAATACAAAATAATAAATAAAACAACTGGTTAGGCCTTGCAAGTACAAAGTTACTGAAATTACGCACATTATGTGAAATACAAGTACACTTGTTTTCATTTGCCAGATCAGCACTTAATGATAATTGTTCCAAAAAGGAAAAATAATAACTAGTATGAAATAAATAAAGTTGCATCCTTGATTTTCATAAAACACAATAATAATAATAATAATAATAATAATAATAATAATAATAATAATAATAATAATAATAATAATAATAATAATAATAATAATAATAATAATAATAATAATAATAATAATAATAATAATAATAACAATTTGATAAACTGAAAACATTAAGTATTATTATTATTTTTTTTTTTAATTTTATTACGGTAGTCTTTCTGAAACATCTGGTCTTTCATCATCAATCTTCCTCGTTCTCTTCATCCTCATTTAGTTGAAGTAGTCCGTCAAATTTGGTATGGAGTTTAGGCATTACTCTGTTCAGAGCTTTGTTTACTTCCATGCCTTTATTTACTTTTTCTTCGAGATCTTCCGCAATATCCTGATGAGTGTCATTATCTTTCAGATGTAGGTAACTTGACAAAAATCCTTGTATTTGTTGAAAAAGATTCGCTTGACTACCCAAAGGGTTTTCCTATTGGCTTTTCTTTGGCTTGATCTTCACTCATACCCCCGTTGACGTACTTTTCATATTTTTCACACCACATCTCTTCTGTTGCCTCTTTAGCCTCTTCCAACCAGTCTCGAAAAGTGGCATTGTCTTCCAATTCAGAACTAGACTCATCGTCTTCCGATGATTCGTCATATTCAACCTCCGTATTGGATTCTGAATCATCTTCCACCTCGGTATCGGATTCTGAATCATCTTCCACCTCGGTATCGGATTCTGAATCATCTTCCACCTCCGTATCGGATTCTGGAATCATCTTCCTCGAAATCTTCGTCTTCATCCTGGGTAGATTCTGTTTCACAAGTTTCTATTTCCGAATCTTCAAATCTATGCTTTTTAAAATCGGGTTCAGAATTATCGACGTCAGAATTGTCAGCTTGGATAGCTTTAATTTCAGAATCATCGTCAACTTCATTCATTTTAGATTTCTCTTCATTATGTACATGTTCTGCATGCCTCCGTAGGTTATACATCCGTTCAAAGCTTTTGCCGCACTGGTGGCAAGCATGGGGTTTGACAGCAGAAATAACATTCATGTTGAATCTCTGATGCTTAATCTTCGATTGACAAGAAACGGAAGAAATAGTTTATATATAGGCCTATAAATGAGTAAAGACTCAATGAGTAATCTTTACTCATTGAGTCGTGAGTAGACTCAATGACTCAATGAGTAAAGATTCAATGAGTAAAGACTCAATGAGTAGACTCATTGAGTCATTGAGTCGACTCAATGACTCAATGAGTAAAGATTCAATGAGTAAAGACTCAATGAGTAGACTCAATGAGTCAATGAGTGAACTCAATGACTCAATGAGTACAGATGAGTAGACTCATTGAGTCATTGAGTAGACTCAATGACTCAATGAGTACAGATTAAATGAGTCAAGTCGCAATGAGTAGGCGCATTGAGTCATTGAGTGAGACTCAGTGACTCAATGAGTAAAGATTCAATGAGTAAAGACTCAATGAGTAGACTCAATGAGTCAATGAGTAGACTCAATGACTCAATGAGTAAAGATGAGTAGACTCATTGAGTCATTGAGTAGACTCAATGACTCAATGAGTAAAGATTCAATGAGTAAAGACTCAATGAGTAGACTCAATGAGTCATTGAGTAGACTCAATGACTCAATGAGTAAAGATTCAATGAGTAAAGACTCAATGAGTAGACTCATTGAGTCATTGAGTCGACTCAATGACTCAATGAGTAAAGATTCAATGAGTAAAGACTCAATGAGTAGACTCAATGAGTCAATGAGTAGACTCAATGACTCAATGAGTAAAGATGAGTAGACTCATTGAGTCATTGAGTAGACTCAATGAGTAAAGATTCAATGAGTAAAGACTCAATGAGTAGACTCATTGAGTCATTGAGTAGACTCAATGACTCAATGAGTAAAGATTCAATGAGTAAAGACTCAATGAGTAGACTCAATGAGTCAATGAGTAGACTCAATGACTCAATGAGTAAAGATGAGTAGACTCATTGAGTCATTGAGGTAGACTCAATGACTCAATGAGTAAAGATTCAATGAGTAAAGACTCACGAGTAGACTCAATGAGTCATTGAGTGAACTCAATGACTCAATGAGTAAAGATTCAATGAGTAAAGACTCAATGAGTAGACTCATTGAGTCGTTGAGTCGACTCAATGACTCAATGAGTAAAGATTCAATGAGTAAAGACTCAATGAGTATACTCAATGAGTCAATGAGTAGACTCAATGACTCAATGAGTAAAGATGAGTAGACTCATTGAGTCATTGAGTAGACTCAATGAGTAAAGATTCAATGAGTAAAGACTCAATGAGTAGACTCATTGAGTCATTGAGTAGACTCAATGACTCAATGAGTAAAGATTCAATGAGTAAAGACTCAATGAGTAGACTCAATGAGTCAATGAGTAGACTCAATGACTCAATGAGTAAAGATGAGTAGACTCATTGAGTCATTGAGTAGACTCAATGACTCAATGAGTAAAGATTCAATGAGTAAAGACTCAACGAGTAGACTCAATGAGTCATTGAGTAGACTCAATGACTCAATGAGTAAAGATTCAATGAGTAAAGACTCAATGAGTAGACTCATTGAGTCATTGAGTAGACTCAATGACTCAATGAGTAAAGATTCAATGAGTAAAGACTCAATGAGTAGACTCAATGAGTCAATGAGTTTTAAAACCAATATAAAAACCATCTGTAAATATATTGATGTCAAAGATTGTTGTTGGTGTTAAAATTATATTTAACAAATCATACTTGAATAGCTTCATTTTAAATCTAAGCAATAACATCGGCTCATATGTGTCCATTCTATTTAAGACACTACATGTCTTATACGCTCCAATTCTGGCACATTTCCAATTTGATGAGAAACGACCAAGACAGACGAATATCAATATGCATGCTGCGCTTGCGCACTACTCCCTCCACCACACAAAACGCGCGCCAGGGAATCTTGTATTGAGGAGGATATATATATGTATATATATATGTATATGTATATATATGTATTATGTATTCTCCACCACACAAACTGATTTTGCGCGCGCCCAGACGTGTCTCATTGAGGAGGGAATTGAGGAGGTCCTCCTTTTGTGTATTTTTGTGTGGAGGGGAGTCACGCGCGCCCAGACGTGACCACGCGCCCGCGCCCTTAGCCATTTTGTGAGGAGGGAGTAAGTATTTTGTGAGGAGGGTAAATGTATGCAGCAAATCATTCCCCTTTGTGGTGGAGATGGAGGTGGTGGAGAGGTGGCCCACCACCTCACACCACCTCTCCACCACCTCTCCACCACCTCTACTCCACCACAAAGGGGAATGATTTGCTGCATACATACTAACTATCAACTGGAAGGTAACTTACAAATAAAATTTGATGTTTTGTGTAGCAGTTTATTTAGAGTGAAGAATTCTCTTGTAAAATGTTGGATCTCAATACGTGATCATTACGAATGGACGTCTGGAGCGCCGGTGTTCGCGACGCACAGAATTATGACAATCAAAATATGATGTTTCTATAATGACTCACCCCAAACTGTTAAAGTTCACGGGGCTCAGAAAATATACACAAGAAAAACAAGAGTTGAATCATGCTTCATCTAATTCCAGATGGTTATAAAATAGTTTAGACAATTATTTATAGATTTGAAATAAAATGGATTCATTTGGAGAAGCTCCAACAACTTGTAAGCAATATTCTTGGAAGGTGACCATGATTATCATTTTTGAAAACAGGACTCTGAAACTTTGAAATCTGAAAAAATACTATTAACATTTTTTGTCAAATAATGTATCACTTTTATATAACCATGATATTTATGTTTCATATTCTCAATAATGTTCCACTATTGACCGAGTAATCATCAAAGAATTAAGAAACTTCGTTCGCTCATTTTTATAAGGAACTTGCGTCCATTTCGGGGATCCGTAGCTTATTAAAAAGTCATATACAAATGCAAATCATTTCTATGTTTTTGTATCCACAGACAACAGCTAGCAGACAGTATAGAACAATACAATCACAGATGTTCATGAAAAGACAATGAGGTTATGTTCATTACCAGTGGAGTAATAAATCCGTGTCAAAAGTATGGGATATTGAAATGTGTGTTCATAATGTACAACGAAGTACTGCAACGTACAACCAATCAGAATCCTATGGCTATAATAAAGATGACACCCACATGGACAAAGAATCAAACAAACAATAAATATTTAAACAAACTAATTTTCCCCCTTTTTTTTGCTTGTTTTTTCACGAATTATTTGCTTTATTATTACTTTTTTTTTTAATATTATTATTTATTTTTACCACATGAAAATTCTGGAGGAATGATCCTATTGACCAGGTCAAAACATGAAGGATATAATACATATATATATCCCCATCCCCGTGATTTACGCCAGTGTTCATCCCTGGATATTTGTATCCAGTAAATTCAGTGGTTTTAAGTTTTCTTAACGTCATTAGCAACATTATTAACATTATGTTAACGTTATGCCCTGGTCACTGAACCAATATCATTCCTATAATCTTTCTCAGCCCCCTGGGAGTATACAGCCACGAGCAACCCAAGTGCTTTAGAGACTTCTTTTTCAAACACAATATTAACCTCAACTGTCACAAGTACACAATTATATACCCTTAGTGAAGGAAACAATAACGGTAAAGTGTCTTGCTCAAGGACACAAGTACCAAGATCACGGTCAGGATTCGAACCCACATTGTGATGACACTGCCATCAGAACACAAGTTCGATGCACTGAACTGCTCGGCGGCTATGGCACCCCTCAGCAAAATAACATCACCTCAGATTTTTATTCCAAGGAAGATTACTACCATAAACAGCTTAACACCAAATAAAAATTTAACATTATAAAAAAAAAAAGCATTTATATAATTTTCTGCAAAAAGCGACGCAATAAGTTACTTCACCAACTACAAGAACCAAATATCCATTAACATTGTCATCTGTAGCTGTGCCATATTTATGTTAATCTTGAGAAAATTTGATAACAAAAATGCTCCAGTAGCTTCCACCAAAAGTGGAGCCCAGATTTGCTCTGTATTCCAAAACCCACTGCGACTGCACGCTAGTCCGTCTGATAAGTAATGAATGCAACGCAGTCAATTTTATAAAGAAAACTTCCACAGCAGCATCACTTCACCGAAGGAACACAGACAGAAGAGTCGACATTATCACCGATTGCTCTGTGTTATAAACCCACTGGGCATGCGACTGTGCTACAAGTTCCGTCTGATGACATGTGCATGCCACACAGTAGAACTGTGTTTTTATTTCTTAGTAGCAAAACTGAAAATGATAATTTCTAAATATTTTTAACTGAACAAATCAAAAAGTGGAAACAGTAAATTAAGACTCATTTGAGACCCAATCTTACAAAATATGAGTCTGAAGTAAAGTAACTATAATTTAATATTATAAGTGATATTATTATAATTGTTTAATTTCGCGTCATGTTATTTTCAAGGGTGTATATTTTTTATGTGTTTTTCATATGTTTTAAACCCTCCTACTACTACATGGGTCGTAAAATCAGTCAAAATGTTGGATATACTCTGCCAAGGTATATCTGGTGCACTTAAAAGTCAAACAATGTCAAACCTTACGTGTAGTAAGTACATTTACAGGTCAAAAAATGAGTCAACCGTTCAAGCTTTGGACTGGTAAAAGCATTGTCTTGGTATTGTCTCAGGGTGGTCAAAATGACAGTAAAAAACCAGTCAGAAATGCCCCTTGTGTATAACATTTGGGTCCAACCCAGTCCAAAACGGGCAGTTGACTGGTTTTGACCACTACAGCAACCAAAGTGCAGCTGTGGTAGAAGGGTTAATTGTGTGTATACCCTGGGTATATAAATGAAATAAATAAATAAATAAATAACCAAAGTTAGCTTTTATGTACAGTCCCTGTAATATGCCTTTTCACAATGTGAATCAATAGAATATGTCCCTCAAATCCGTATCAAGCCTGTGCTATTACATTCGTAGATGAGGTCATACAAACTTCATAAGTCACTCATTTTTTGGTCAAAACAGATATTTTTTCCCACAGTGGCAGCGGCAAGGGGTTACATTTCTTTTTCCATTTTTCCCAGGCCATAATTTCAATGTAACAGACGCGAAATAGCTAGGGGTAGATGTTACCAATTATATTTGTGAGCTCAATTCTGCACGCATGTCCAGTGGGGTAAAAACAATCAAAACAAACAAACAAACAATGGAAACAATAAACAAAACAAAAACTTAAAACAACACATTATGTACCATTATCTCTTCTTCACTATCAATACATGAGCGGCTGGGGGTGGAGAAAACAGTTGATAAGTACATTAATTATTCACTTTATACTTGAAAGGGGAAATACTCGCATAGGAAATTATAGACACACAGCACAAAACCATGTTGCATTATTCAGAGCTGTATTACTTCACATTATAACGACGTTTCAAACAAGCCTGGATGTTATTCACCAGGTTAATACTAACATTAAGATCGTCAAGAAATCAACCAAATTAAAGATGTTGGCATCGCCGTCGTTTGTCGCTATATCGCCCGTGTTTGTCGCTATATCGCCCGTGTTTGTCTTGAAGAATTAATAATTGCAACACTGCTATTTAACAAATGCTGAAAAAATTTACACATTCTCAAAATAATCATGAGAAACATGGTTATACAGTGAATGTCCGGGAAATGAATTTATGGTAGAGTTCCGTCATGAATTAGGAAATTTGTATTATAAAGCTTAGCGTCTGACTATATAATTTTATCAAATATCTCTATTTCAAAAATATTTTTCCCTTTCTTTATGGAAATAATCAATGTTCAAATGAAATAAATTTACCTGCAAAATAGCAGAAAACACGAGGCGACACATCTGTAACAGTAAAAGGACTCATATTTACAATAATTACATACAAACGTAGATATTCTACAAATATTTAATAAAGGATTGGTTATGGTGACAAAACTATTTCTATGAGAATACTTACTCTTTGAACCAAAATATGTACTATAATCAATCAACATGTGAAAGATTGAGTTTATTATTGTTGTGTCATTAACGGGAACATAGTGAACATGCATTCAGATCTGTCATG
>CM055818.1:48010837-48076563 GCA_029582265.1 Zoroaster sp. YZ-2022 | reverse complement strand
ATTGATTTTTTTTGTAAAATCATCTACTACAGAATCTCGAAATTTTATTTGAGTATTAGTTGAGTCAGCACCACCAAAGACGTCTCAGCTTCTTCAGTTTGCGGAAACAAAGAGGTATTATAATCATCATAATCAACATCATCATCATCAACATAATCAACATCATCTTGTTGATCAAAATCATATTGTTGATCAAAAGGATCCATTTCGAACCCTCCTTCAGCCATTTACAATTAGTTTTTTTAAATCTTGTTTTAATAATTTATAACTCGCGAAGCCTACTATCGTCATACCTAAAACGATAAATAAAATTTCTCTATTTTTTTGATATTCGCTAGGAACGTAAAAATCTTCTAATTTTGGTTCGTCGTATAAATCTTTCGGTAAATCAAAATTGTTGCCGGTGACCATATAATATTCATTCATCGCTTCGTTGCCCCCCCGGGGCCCCCCCCCCCCCCCCACTGAAAAAGTCCTGGCTACGCCGCTGCTCGTATTGTTCACTCGTAATGCCTTCGTCGTTCAAACTACTATAAAAAGATTCTTTCAAAGGAAGACTAGTTTCTTCAAACCGTTCGAAACTATCCATGTACTCGTAGGGATAAATACCCTTCTTAAAAAGTAGCTCTACTTTTTCTAAATTTGGTTCAAACTTTTTAGTGATTAACAAAAGAATCTGGATCGTTTGATTTTACGAGGTTTTCGAGCGAAGCGAGTAAAAATTGAGCGCTGTCGATAAATCGCAGTTGCGCGATTGAAAAAGAAATATACTTTTCCATATTGTTTGCGATTTCCTCGTGTTTGACTCGCAGCCTGCATAATGAGATGAGAGTCATATCCTCGCAAATTATGAAATACGACCGGAATAGGTGTTTTATAAGGCTTTAAACCTAGTTGCAAGTTACAACTATTGTGCGCCGCGCCTCTATATTTCCCAGTGATGTGACAATGATCGCGTACTTTTCTAAACTTGTTATCGTTTCCAAAGAATCCTTTTTCGCATATCCAACACTTTTTAGCAGAGTTATAATCTTCTACATCGTCTCTCGACATGACCAAGTTTTTAGGGTTTTTAAATATCTCGTTGATGTTTTTACTTCTTTTTGTAATTCGTTTAAAAAATGCTTAGCGGCATCTTTTCCTCGGTATACAACGGGGGGAAAAGTTTGTCCATCGCATCGAACGACTACGTACGAATAACCGCAAACGATGTGTTCTTGTAGTTTTTTAGTATTCGTTGTACTCGCATGGTCAATCTTTTTAATTATCGCTTCAAAGTCAGCGTATATGACGTAAGGAACTTTCATCTTTTTATGAAAGTTTATAAATTTTATCGTATCGTTTTTACCTTTTTCTGGCATGACGCTCGCTACTGGTCTGTCGTTAATTCCCTTGCACAATTTTATGTGATTTTCAAGATACGCTTCTGTCGAGTAACCGTGTAAACATCTCAAACAAAAATGTTGACGATGTTGATGATTCGTTTGGTCGAAAAGTAATTTATTGATATCCTTAATCCAAACGTAGTGCGATTTATTTTCTTCGTGAATTAACAATACATTTATACACCGTTTATTTTCGGGTTGCTCGCAAAGTCGGTAAATTACGAATGATTTTGATTCGTAACCGAAAACGTTTAGTAGCAACTTGTTTTGTTTCTCTACTTTTTTGATTTGATTGATCGGAGTTGGAGCGTTGATACCGTCAAATTTTAAACCGTCTTCCGCCGGATAGCGCGATGTTCTATCCGAATGATTTTTAGCGGGAAAAAGAGCGGAACGAAGCGCCCACCGCAAACAATCATCGTCTTTGTTTTTTACGTTAATGCACGCTTTTTTGTTTTTTATGTAGTCGGGTAACTCGATATAAGAACCACCCCTTAAAGGTTGATATCTCGCGATGGTAATACTCATACCTACAATACGATCTACGATCCATCCAGAACCGTTGTGTGTATATTTTTCTAAAGACTCTTGAATTTGTGAAAAAACAGTATCGAATACATTTTCAACACCATCCAAATTTAATCAAACAATTTGACTACGATTATGAAAATTTGGTTCAACATAATTGATCGTACCGTCTGGTCTATCTTTACGTAATTTCATATGTATATATACCATAAACTTTAATGACCTAAATTCTTGCAAGTCTAAAGAGACTTTTCGATAATCTTTGGCTTCACCGCTTCCCAAAAGATGTTTAAATCTTCTTCTTTGCTATGACCGATCGGTACGACCATTCTTCGTTGACGTAAATATCTCCCACCGTCAACGGGTGGTTCATCAAATCTCAACTCGGGTTCTAACCCGTGAAACCTTTTTATGGCGAGGATATATTCTTTTTTAATGTGCTCTCTTCTCCCGTTGTAATGTTCGGATAAAGGAATATTATTCTTATACGCTCTTTAAGTTGAGCTAAACTTAATTTATACAATGACGTTGGTTTATGGCGTTTTATGTATTTTTTTACCGCCTCTTACCAAGACCGTTTATTAACTCTATTCCTTCTACTGTCTCGCGCAACAATTATTGGTCTATGCTCGCGCGCAAAATTTTTCAATTCATCCAATGTCCACTTTGATAAATATTTATCCATCAGTGTCTTTAATATAATACTAGATTTTTTGAAAATGAAGAATCAATTTTTTTAACTTCGTTTTTCAATTTTGGTTGTTGTTTTTTAACACCTCCAAAAAACAACCAAACATTTACAAACACCTCCTACCTCTCATCAACCACTACACCAACCACTACACCTACCTCCCTCCCTCCTTTTTTTCAATTCTCAACCACGCCCCTTTTTTGGGTAGGTGGGTTAGAAGCGGCATCTACCATACTACTACCTCTGACAAAATTATTACTGGGAAAGATTGATACCATCATCAGCTTTACACCAAGTAAGTTTAATTTTAAATTTCGTCCAATTTGTTAATATTTTTCGAATTACCAATTATATCTTTAAGACTATACCTCCCAAATCTGTTATAATATTTTGGAGGTGCAGATGGTGACATCTATATGCGGACCCAAGATGGTTGTATTTGGTATGTTCAGAAAACCTACTTACCATATGTTGAGTCTGCTGTACCATCAACCACGTGGAGTATGTACGTATCTCCTTCGATGCGAAATTCTTGATATACAGCAGACCCTGGTGTAATCCCATCACTAGCTTCAAGATCCACTCTCATCTCCCATGTATCCCCGCTTACGTCGGTGAGACGACGGAGGATGTCGTTCCCCAGCCAGAACTCTCTGGTCTTGTCCCCGAAACCATTGCTATACTCGTCCCAGCTGCGGGTGAAATTAACCTTCCCATCCTGGCGTCGTTGGAATACCTTTACAGATTTATGCAATAAGAACAATATAGAAAGTTAAAAGAAGTGAACTATCGATATGATCGATTTCAAATTGAATTGTTATCTTTATTATTAATATTATTGTGTTTTATCTTTGTTTATAAAATATACTAGTGAACTTACAATCCATCCTTTTGAGTCCGTTGTCATATCACAGTAGACATCTATATATACGCCTTTTGGATATTGCGGTGGGTTGATGGTGTAAACACCATCCGACCTGTGACAAGCATCCCGCCAAGACTGGCAGTCGAGAAACGGGCCGGTGGTCGCACATGATGGGGCGGTGGTCTCAATTGGCGGGGCGGTGGTCACACTTGGTGGGGTGGTGGTCTCACTTGGCGGGGCGGTGGTCACACTTGGTGGGGTGGTGGTCTCACTTGGCGGGGTGGTGGACTGGCTTGGTGGTGCGGTACTCGCGCTGGGTGGGGCGGTTGTCGAGGTGGTGGTCTCACTTGGCGTAGCGGTGGTCTCCCTTGGTGGGGCGGCAGGCGAACTATCAGAGGGGATTGTAGCATCTGATTCAAATAAAATGAATGAGTACATTTCAAAAGTAAACAAGACAAAGACCAAAACAAACGCCATGTTTGCTCCAAGTTCCATAAAGCAACAAACACTCTGGGTTCTAGTTTTTTAATAGGATGGACAAATGAACAGACGGGAATTGGGAGTCTCAATTAAAGTTGTCCAAGTCACACTACACACTTCTCTCTTTCTGTGGGCTGGATAAAGAATAACCGTAAACAGAACTACCAACCAAAGATTGTCAAAATTGCAAACTGAGTTTTGAACAGGCCCTAAACTTAACAATTGTTTTGATGAGGTTTCTGGATTTAGTGTTAGTATATTCTTGTGGAATGTTGACAGCACAATTTAGGCGAGCAGTGGGGAGCGCTATATGCCAACCAAGTACCAGGGGGCTGAGGGGATGCTGTGCCGTTTTCTTTATCTTGTAAATTTCCATGTCTTGAATTAGATTCAGACTCAACTGTGACCAACTCAAGTCACTTACTAAGCAGCTATGGGTGGTGATCGCAGTTTTACATACAAGTTATTGTGATGATGGTATCAAACTTCCCTTGAAATATTTCTGTCTCAGGTGATATCGTTTTAGTAAAATTACTGAAATAATTTCCAAAATGCATTTCTGTCATCCGAATATAGAAATTCCACATTGGAATGAATACGAACAGTCAGTCTGAATTCATGTACACAATGAATACGAACAGTCAGTCTGAATTCATGTACACAATGAATACGAACAGTCAGTCTGAATTCATTTACACAATGAATACGAACAGTCAGTCTGAATTCATGTACACAATGAATACAAACAGTCAGTCTGAATTCATGTACACAATGAATACGAACAGTCAGTCTGAATTCATGTACACAATGAATACGAACAGTCAGTCTGAATTCATGTACACAATGAATACGAACAGTCAGTCTGAATTCATGTACACAATGAATACGAACAGTCAGTCTGAATTCATGTACACAATGAATACGAACAGTCAGTCTGAATTCATGTACACAATGAATACGAACAGTCAGTCTGAATTCATGTACACAATGAATACGAACAGTCAGTCTGAATTCATGTACACAATGAATACGAACAGTCAGTCTGAATTCATTTACACAATGAATACGAACAGTCAGTCTGAATTCATGTACACAATGAATACGAACAGTCAGTCTGAATTCATGTACACAATGAATACGAACAGTCAGTCTGAATTCATTTACACAATGAATACGAACAGTCAGTCTGAATTCATTTACACAATGAATACGAACAGTCAGTCTGAATTCATGTACACAATGAATACGAACAGTCAGTCTGAATTCATGTACACAATGAATACGAACAGTCAGTCTGAATTCATGTACACAATGAATACGAACAGTCAGTCTGAATTCATGTACACAATGAATACGAACAGTCAGTCTGAATTCATGTACACAATGAATACGAACAGTCAGTCTGAATTCATGTACACAATGAATACGAACAGTCAGTCTGAATTCATTTACACAATGAATACGAACAGTCAGTCTGAATTCATGTACACAATGAATACGAACAGTCAGTCTGAATTCATGTACTAATTGAATACGAACAGTCAGTCTGAATTCATGTACACAATGAATACGAACAGTCAGTCTGAATTCATGTACACAATGAATACGAACAGTCAGTCTGAATTCATATAACAATGAATACGAACAGTCAGTCTGAATTCATGTACACAATGAATACGAACAGTCAGTCTGAATTCATGTACACAATGAATACGAACAGTCAGTCTGAATTCATGTGCACAATGAATACGAACAGTCAGTCTGAATTCATGTACACAATGAATACGAACAGTCAGTCTGAATTCATTTGCAATGAATACGAACAGTCAGTCTGAATTCATGTACACAATGAATACGAACAGTCAGTCTGAATTCATTTACACAATGAATACGAACAGTCAGTCTGAATTCATGTACAATGAATACGAACAGTCAGTCTGAATTCATGTACACAATGAATACGAACAGTCAGTCTGAATTCATGTACACAATGAATACGAACAGTCAGTCTGAATTCATGTACACAATGAATACGAACAGTCAGTCTGAATTCATGTACACAATGAATACGAACAGTCAGTCTGAATTCATGTACACAATGAATACGAACAGTCAGTCTGAATTCATGTACACAATGAATACGAACAGTCAGTCTGAATTCATTTACACAGTGAATACGAACAGTCAGTCTGAATTATGTACACAATGAATACGAACAGTCAGTCTGAATTCATGTACAATGAATACGAACAGTCAGTCTGAATTCATGTACACAATGAATACGAACAGTCAGTCTGAATTCATGTACACAATGAATACGAACAGTCAGTCTGAAATCATGTACAATGAATACGAACAGTCAGTCTGAATTCATGTACACAATGAATACGAACAGTCAGTCTGAATTCATTTACACAATGAATACGAACAGTCAGTCTGAATTCATGTACACAATGAATACGAACAGTCAGTCTGAATTCATGTACACAATGAATACGAACAGTCAGTCTGAATTCATGTACACAATGAATACGAACAGTCAGTCTGAATTCATGTACACAATGAATACGAACAGTCAGTCTGAATTCATGTACACAATGAATACGAACAGTCAGTCTGAATTCATGTACACAATGAATACGAACAGTCAGTCTGAATTCATGTACACAATGAATACGAACAGTCAGTCTGAATTCATGTACACAATGAATACGAACAGTCAGTCTGAATTCATGTACACAATGAATACGAACAGTCAGTCTGAATTCATGTTCACAATGAATACGAACAGTCAGTCTGAATTCATTTACACAATGAATACGAACAGTCAGTCTGAATTCATGTACACAATGAATACGAACAGTCAGTCTGAATTCATGTACACAATGAATACGAACAGTCAGTCTGAATTCATGTACACAATGAATACGAACAGTCAGTCTGAATTCATGTACACAATGAATACGAACAGTCAGTCTGAATTCATGTACACAATGAATACGAACAGTCAGTCTGAATTCATGTACACAATGAATACGAACAGTCAGTCTGAATTCATGTACACAATGAATACGAACAGTCAGTCTGAATTCATGTACACAATGAATACGAACAGTCAGTCTGAATTAATGAATACGAACAGTCAGTCTGAATTCATTTACACAGTGAATACGAACAGTCAGTCTGAATTCATTTATACAATGAATACGAACAGTCAGTCTGAATTCATGTACACAATGAATACGAACAGTCAGTCTGAATTCATTTACACAATGAATACGAACAGTCAGTCTGAATTCATGTACACAATGAATACGAACAGTCAGTCTGAATTCATGTACACAATGAATACGAACAGTCAGTCTGAATTCATGTACACAATGAATACGAACAGTCAGTCTGAATTCATGTACACAATGAATACGAACAGTCAGTCTGAATTCATGTACACAATGAATACGAACAGTCAGTCTGAATTCATGTACACAATGAATACGAACAGTCAGTCTGAATTCATGTACACAATGAATACGAACAGTCAGTCTGAATTCATTTACACAATGAATACGAACAGTCAGTCTGAATTCATGTACACAATGAATACGAACAGTCAGTCTGAATTCATGTACACAATGAATACGAACAGTCAGTCTGAATTCATGTACACAATGAATACGAACAGTCAGTCTGAATTCATGTACACACAATGAATACGAACAGTCAGTCTGAATTCATGTACACAATGAATACTAGCAGTCAGTCTGAATTCATGTACAATGAATACGAACAGTCAGTCTGAATTCATTTACACAATGAATACGAACAGTCAGTCTGAATTCATGTACACAATGAATACGAACAGTCAGTCTGAATTCATGTACACAATGAATACAAACAGTCAGTCTGAATTCATTTACACAATGAATACGAACAGTCAGTCTGAATTCATGTACACAATGAATACGAACAGTCAGTCTGAATTCATGTACACGATCGATGAATACGAACAGTCAGTCTGAATTCATGTACACAATGAATACGAACAGTCAGTCTGAATTCATTTACACAATGAATACGAACAGTCAGTCTGAATTCATGTACACAATGAATACGAACAGTCAGTCTGAATTCATGTACACATTGAATACGAACAGTCAGTCTGAATTCATGTACACAATGAATACGAACAGTCAGTCTGAATTCATGTACACAATGAATACGAACAGTCAGTCTGAATTCATTTACACAATGAATACGAATAGTCAGTCTGAATTCATTTACACAATGAATACGAACAGTCAGTCTGAATTCATGTACACAATGAATACGAACAGTCAGTCTGAATTCATGTACACAATGAATACGAACAGTCAGTCTGAATTCATGTACACAATGAATACGAACAGTCAGTCTGAATTCATGTACACAATGAATACGAACAGTCAGTCTGAATTCATGTACACAATGAATACGAACAGTCAGTCTGAATTCATGTACACAATGAATACGAACAGTCAGTCTGAATTCATTTACACAATGAATACGAACAGTCAGTCTGAATTCATGTACACAATGAATACGAACAGTCAGTCTGAATTCATGTACACAATGAATACGAACAGTCAGTCTGAATTCATGTACACAATGAATACGAACAGTCAGTCTGAATTCATTTACACAATGAATACGAACAGTCAGTCTGAATTCATGTACACAATGAATACGAACAGTCAGTCTGAATTCATGTACACAATGAATACGAACAGTCAGTCTGAATTCATGTACACAATGAATACGAACAGTCAGTCTGAATTCATGTACACAATGAATACGAACAGTCAGTCTGAATTCATGTACACAATGAATACGAACAGTCAGTCTGAATTCATGTACACAATGAATACGAACAGTCAGTCTGAATTCATGTACACAATGAATACGAACAGTCAGTCTGAATTCATGTACACAATGAATACGAACAGTCAGTCTGAATTCATGTACACAATGAATACGAACAGTCAGTCTGAATTCATGTACACAATGAATACGAACAGTCAGTCTGAATTCATGTACTGAATACGAACAGTCAGTCTGAATTCATGTACACAATGAATACGAACAGTCAGTCTGAATTCATGTACACAATGAATACGAACAGTCAGTCTGAATTCATGTACACAATGAATACGAACAGTCAGTCTGAATTCATGTACACAATGAATACGAACAGTCAGTCTGAATTCATGTACACAATGAATACGAACAGTCAGTCTGAATTATGTACACAATGAATACGAACAGTCAGTCTGAATTCATGTAACAATGAATACGAACAGTCAGTCTGAATTCATTTACACAATGAATACGAACAGTCAGTCTGAATTCATGTACACAATGAATACGAACAGTCAGTCTGAATTCATGTACACAATGAATACGAACAGTCAGTCTGAATTCATGTACACAATGAATACGAACAGTCAGTCTGAATTCATGTACACAATGAATACGAACAGTCAGTCTGAATTCATGTGTACACAATGAATACGAACAGTCAGTCTGAATTCATGTACACAATGAATACGAACAGTCAGTCTGAATTCATGTACACAATGAATACGAACAGTCAGTCTGAATTCATGTACACAATGAACTACATACAGACATACTGAATTCATGTACACAATGAATACGAACAGTCAGTCTGAATTCATGTACACAATGAATACGAACAGTCAGTCTGAATTCATGTACACAATGAATACGAACAGTCAGTCTGAATTCATGTACACAATGAATACGAACAGTCAGTCTGAATTCATTTACACAATGAATACGAACAGTCAGTCTGAATTCATTTACACAATGAATACGAACAGTCAGTCTGAATTCATGTACACAATGAATACGAACAGTCAGTCTGAATTCATGTACACAATGAATACGTACAGTCAGTCTGAATTCATGTACACAATGAATACGAACAGTCAGTCTGAATTAATTTACACAGTGAATACGAACAGTCAGTCTGAATTCATTTATACAATGAATACGAACAGTCAGTCTGAATTCATGTACACAATGAATACGAACAGTCAGTCTGAATTCATTTACACAATGAATACGAACAGTCAGTCTGAAATAATTTACACAATGAATACGAACAGTCAGTCTGAATTCATTTACACAATGAATACGAACAGTCAGTCTGAATTCATGTACACAATGAATACGAACAGTCAGTCTGAATTCATGTACACAATGAATACGAACAGTCAGTCTGAATTCATTTACACAATGAATACGAACAGTCAGTCTGAATTCATTTACACAATGAATACGAACAGTCAGTCTGAATTCATGTACACAATGAATACGAACAGTCAGTCTGAATTCATGTACACAATGAATACGAACAGTCAGTCTGAATTCATGTACACAATGAATACGAACAGTCAGTCTGAATTCATTTACACAATGAATACGAACAGTCAGTCTGAATTCATGTACAATGAATACGAACAGTCAGTCTGAATTCATGTACACAATGAATACGAACAGTCAGTCTGAATTCATGTACACAATGAATACGAACAGTCAGTCTGAATTCATTTACACAATGAATACGAACAGTCAGTCTGAATTCATGTACACAATGAATACGAACAGTCAGTCTGAATTCATGTACACAATGAATACGAACAGTCAGTCTGAATTCATGTACACAATGAATACGAACAGTCAGTCTGAATTCATGTACACAATGAATACGAACAGTCAGTCTGAATTTATGTACACAATGAATACTAACAGTCAGTCTGAATTCATGTACACAATGAATACGAACAGGCAGTCTGAATTCATGTACACAATGAATACGAACAGTCAGTCTGAATTCATTTACACAATGAATACGAACAGTCAGTCTGAATTCATGTACACAATGAATACGAACAGTCAGTCTGAATTCATTTACACAATGAATACGAACAGTCAGTCTGAATTCATGTACACAATGAATACGAACAGTCAGTCTGAATTCATGTACACAATGAATACGAACAGTCAGTCTGAATTCATGTACACAATGAATACGAACAGTCAGTCTGAATTCATGTACACAATGAATACGAACAGTCAGTCTGAATTCATGTACACAATGAATACGAACAGTCAGTCTGAATTCATGTACACAATGAATACGAACAGTCAGTCTGAATTCATGTACACAATGAATACGAACAGTCAGTCTGAATTCATTTTTCACAATGAATACGAACAGTCAGTCTGAATTCATGTACACAATGAATACGAACAGTCAGTCTGAATTCATGAATACGAACAGTCAGTCTGAATTCATGTACACAATGAATACGAACAGTCAGTCTGAATTCATGTACACAATGAATACGAACAGTCAGTCTGAATTCATGTACACAATGAATACGAACAGTCAGTCTGAATTCATGTACACAATGAATACGAACAGTCAGTCTGAATTCATGTACACAATGAATACGAACAGTCAGTCTGAATTCATGTACAATGAATACGAACAGCCAGCCTGAATTCATGTACACAATCAATCCGAACAGTCTGTCTGAATTCACGTACACACTGAATACGAACAGTCAGTCTGAATTCATGTACACAATGAATACGAACAGTCAGTCTGAATTCATGTACAATGAATACGAACAGTCAGTCTGAATTCATGTACACAATGAATACGAACAGTCAGTCTGAATTCATGTACAATGAATACGAACAGTCAGTCTGAATTTATGTACAATGAATACGAACAGTCAGTCTGAATTCATGTACACAATGAATACGAACAGTCAGTCTGAATTCATGTACACAATGAATACGAACAGTCAGTCTGTATTCATTTACACAATGAATACGAACAGTCAGTCTGAATTCATGTACACAATGAATACGAACAGTCAGTCTGAATTCATTTACACAATGAATACGAACAGTCAGTCTGAATTCATGTACACAATGAATACGAACAGTCAGTCTGAATTCATGTACACAATGAATACGAACAGTCAGTCTGAATTCATGTACACAATGAATACGAACAGTCAGTCTGAATTCATGTACACAATGAATACGAACAGTCGGTCTGAATTCATGTACACAATGAATACGAACAGCCAGTCTGAATTCATGTACACAATGAATACGAACAGCCAGTCTGAATTCATTTACACAATGAATACGAACAGTCAGTCTGAATTCATGTACACAATGAATACGAACAGTCAGTCTGAATTCATGTACACAATGAATACGAACAGTCAGTCTGAATTCATGTACACAATGAATACGAACAGTCAGTCTGAATTCATTTACACAATGAATACGAACAGTCAGTCTGAATTCATGTACACAATGAATACGAACAGTCAGTCTGAATTCATGTACAATGAATACGAACAGTCAGTCTGAATTCATGTACACAATGAATACGAACAGTCAGTCTGAATTCATGTACACAATGAATACGAACAGTCAGTCTGAATTCATGTACACAATGAATACGAACAGTCAGTCTGAATTCATACACAATGAATACGAACAGTCAGTCTGAATTCATGTACACAATGAATACGAACAGTCAGTCTGAATTCATGTACACAATGAATACGAACAGTCAGTCTGAATTCATGTACAATGAATACGAACAGTCAGTCTGAATTCATGTACACAATGAATACGAACAGTCAGTCTGAATTCATGTACACAATGAATACGAACAGTCAGTCTGAATTCATGTACACAATGAATACGAACAGTCAGTCTGAATTCATGTACACAATGAATACGAACAGTCAGTCTGAATTCATGTACACAATGAATACGAACAGTCAGTCTGAATTCATGTACACAATGAATACGAACAGTCAGTCTGAATTCATGTACACAATGAATACGAACAGTCAGTCTGAATTCATGTATACAATGAATACGAACAGTTAGTCTGAATTCATTACAATGAATACGAACAGTCAGTCTGAATTGAACAGTCAGTCTGAATTCATGTACACAATGAATACGAACAGTCAGTCTGAATTCATGTACACAATGAATACGAACAGTCAGTCTGAATTCATGTACACAATGAATACGAACAGTCAGTCTGAATTCATGTACACAATGAATACGAACAGTCAGTCTGAATTCATGTACACAATGAATACGAACAGTCAGTCTGAATTCATGTACACAATGAATACGAACAGTCAGTCTGAATTCATGTACACAATGAATACGAACAGTCAGTCTGAATTCATGTACACAATGAATACGAACAGTCAGTCTGAATTCATGTACACAATGAATACGAACAGTCAGTCTGAATTCATGTACACAATGAATACGAACAGTCAGTCTGAATTCATGTACACAATGAATACGAACAGTCAGTCTGAATTCATGTACACAATGAATACGAACAGTCAGTCTGAATTCATTTACACAATGAATACGAACAGTCAGTCTGAATTCATTTACACAATGAATACGAACAGTCAGTCTGAATTCATGTACACAATGAATACGAACAGTCAGTCTGAATTCATGTACACAATGAATACGAACAGTCAGTCTGAATTCATGTACACAATGAATACGAACAGTCAGTCTGAATTCATTTACACAATGAATACGAACAGTCAGTCTGAATTCATTTACACAATGAATACGAACAGTCAGTCTGAATTCATGTACACAATGAATACGAACAGTCAGTCTGAATTCATGTACACAATGAATACGAACAGTCAGTCTGAATTCATGTACACAATGAATACGAACAGTCAGTCTGAATTAATTTACACAGTGAATACGAACAGTCAGTCTGAATTCATTTACACAATGAATACGAACAGTCAGTCTGAATTCATGTACACAATGAATACGAACAGTCAGTCTGAATTCATGTACACAATGAATACGAACAGTCAGTCTGAATTCATGTACACAATGAATACGAACAGTCAGTCTGAATTCATGTACACAATGAATACGAACAGTCAGTCTGAATTCATGTACACAATGAATACGAACAGTCAGTCTGAATTGTACACAATGAATACGAACAGTCAGTCTGAATTCATGTACACAATGAATACGAACAGTCAGTCTGAATTCATGTACACAATGAATACGAACAGTCAGTCTGAATTCATGTACACAATGAATACGAACAGTCAGTCTGAATTCATGTACAATGAATACGAACAGTCAGTCTGAATTCATGTACTAACTGAATACGAACAGTCAGTCTGAATTCATGTACACAATGAATACGAACAGTCAGTCTGAATTCATTTACACAATGAATACGAACAGTCAGTCTGAATTACGTACACAATGAATACGAACAGTCAGTCTGTATTCATGTACACAATGAATACGAACAGTCAGTCTGAATTCATATAACAATGAATACGAACAGTCAGTCTGAATTCATTTACACAATGAATACGAACAGTCAGTCTGAATTCATGTACACAATGAATACGAACAGTCAGTCTGAATTCATGTACACAATGAATACGAACAGTCAGTCTGAATTCATGTACACAATGAATACGAACAGTCAGTCTGAATTCATGTACACAATGAATACGAACAGTCAGTCTGAATTCATGTACACAATGAATACGAACAGTCAGTCTGAATTCATGTACACAATGAATACGAACAGTCAGTCTGAATTCATGTACACAATGAATACGAACAGTCAGTCTGAATTCATGTACACAATGAATACGAACAGTCAGTCTGAATTCATGTACACAATGAATACGAACAGTCAGTCTGAATTCATGTACACAATGAATACGAACAGTCAGTCTGAATTCATGTACACAATGAATACGAACAGTCAGTCTGAATTCATGTACACAATGAATACGAACAGTCAGTCTGAATTCATGTACACAATGAATACGAACAGTCAGTCTGAATTCATGTACAATGAATACGAACAGTCAGTCTGAATTCATGTACACAATGAATACGAACAGTCAGTCTGAATTCATGTACACAATGAATACGAACAGTCAGTCTGAATTCATGTACACAATGAATACGAACAGTCAGTCTGAATTCATTGTACACAATGAATACGAACAGTCAGTCTGAATTCATGTACACAATGAATACGAACAGTCAGTCTGAATTCATGTACACAATGAATACGAACAGTCAGTCTGAATTCATGTACACAATGAATACGAACAGTCAGTCTGAATTCATGTACACAATGAATACGAACAGTCAGTCTGAATTCATGTACACAATGAATACGAACAGTCAGTCTGAATTCATGTACACAATGAATACGAACAGTCAGTCTGAATTCATGTACACAATGAAAAAGAACAGTAAGTCTGAAATCAAGTACACAATGAATTCTAACAGTCAGTCTGAATTAATTTACAATGAATACGAATAGTCAGTCTGAATTCATTTACACAATGAATACGAACAGTCAGTCTGAATTCATGTACACAATGAATACGAACAGTCAGTCTGAATTCATGTACACAATGAATACGAACAGTCAGTCTGAATTCATGTACACAATGAATACGAACAGTCAGTCTGAATTAATTTACACAATGAATACGAACAGTCAGTATGAATTCATTTACACAATGAATACGAACAGTCAGTCTGAATTCATGTACACAATGAATACGAACAGTCAGTCTGAATTCATGTACACAATGAATACGTACAGTCAGTCTGAATTCATGTACACAATGAATACGAACAGTCAGTCTGAATTAATTTACACAGTGAATACGAACAGTCAGTCTGAATTCATTTACACAATGAATACGAACAGTCAGTCTGAATTCATGTACACAATGAATACGAACAGTCAGTCTGAATTCATGTACACAATGAATACGAACAGTCAGTCTGAATTCATGTACACAATGAATACGAACAGTCAGTCTGAATTCATGTACACAATGAATACGAACAGTCAGTCTGAATTCATGTACACAATGAATACGAACAGTCAGTCTGAATTCATGTACACAATGAATACGAACAGTCAGTCTGAATTCATGTACACAATGAATACGAACAGTCAGTCTGAATTCATGTACACAATGAATACGAACAGTCAGTCTGAATTCATGTACACAATGAATACGAACAGTCAGTCTGAATTCATTTACACAATGAATACGAACAGTCAGTCTGAATTCATTTACACAATGAATACGAACAGTCAGTCTGAATTCATGTACACAATGAATACGAACAGTCAGTCTGAATTCATGTGTACACAATGAATACGAACAGTCAGTCTGAATTCATGTACACAATGAATACGAACAGTCAGTCTGAATTCATGTACACAATGAATACGAACAGTCAGTCTGAATTCATGTACACAATGAATACGAACAGTCAGTCTGAATTCATACACAATGAATACGAACAGTCAGTCTGAATTCATGTACACAATGAATACGAACAGTCAGTCTGAATTCATGTACACAATGAATACGAACAGTCAGTCTGAATTCATGTACACAATGAATACGAACAGTCAGTCTGAATTCATTTACACAATGAATACGAACAGTCAGTCTGAATTCATTTACACAATGAATACGAACAGTCAGTCTGAATTCATGTACACAATGAATACGAACAGTCAGTCTGAATTCATGTACACAATGAATACGAACAGTCAGTCTGAATTCATGTACACAATGAATACGAACAGTCAGTCTGAATTAATTTACACAGTGAATACGAACAGTCAGTCTGAATTCATTTACACAATGAATACGAACAGTCAGTCTGAATTCATGTACACAATGAATACGAACAGTCAGTCTGAATTCATGTACACAATGAATACGAACAGTCAGTCTGAATTCATGTACACAATGAATACGAACAGTCAGTCTGAATTCATTTACAATGAATACGAACAGTCAGTCTGAATTCATTTACACAATGAATACGAACAGTCAGTCTGAATTCATGTACACAATGAATACGAACAGTCAGTCTGAATTCATGTACACAATGAATACGAACAGTCAGTCTGAATTCATGTACACAATGAATACGAACAGTCAGTCTGAATTCATGTACACAATGAATACGAACAGTCAGTCTGAATTCATGTACACAATGAATACGAACAGTCAGTCTGAATTCATTGTACACAATGAATACGAACAGTCAGTCTGAATTATTTACAATGAATACGAACAGTCAGTCTGAATTCATTTACAATGAATACGAACAGTCAGTCTGAATTCATGTACACAATGAATACGAACAGTCAGTCTGAATTCATGTACACAATGAATACGTACAGTCAGTCTGAATTCATGTACACAATGAATACGAACAGTCAGTCTGAATTCATTTACACAGTGAATACGAACAGTCAGTCTGAATTCATGTTTACAATGAATACGAACAGTCAGTCTGAATTCATGTACACAATGAATACGAACAGTCAGTCTGAATTCATGTACACAATGAATACGAACAGTCAGTCTGAATGTACACAATGAATACGAACAGTCAGTCTGAATTCATTTACACAATGAATACGAACAGTCAGTCTGAATTCATGTACACAATGAATACGAACAGTCAGTCTGAATTCATGTACACAATGAATACGAACAGTCAGTCTGAATTCATGTACACAATGAATACGAACAGTCAGTCTGAATTCATTTACACAATGAATACGAACAGTCAGTCTGAATTCATGTACACAATGAATACGAACAGTCAGTCTGAATTCATGTACACAATGAATACGAACAGTCAGTCTGAATTCATGTACACAATGAATACGAACAGTCAGTCTGAATTCATGTACACAATGAATACGAACAGTCAGTCTGAATTCATGTACACAATGAATACGAACAGTCAGTCTGAATTCATGTACACAATGAATACGAACAGTCAGTCTGAATTCATGTACACAATGAATACGAACAGTCAGTCTGAATTCATTTACACAATGAATACGAACAGTCAGTCTGAATTCATGTACACAATGAATACGAACAGTCAGTCTGAATTCATTTACACAATGAATACGAACAGTCAGTCTGAATTCATGTACACAATGAATACGAACAGTCAGTCTGAATTCATGTACACAATGAATACGAACAGTCAGTCTGAATTCATGTACACAATGAATACGAACAGTCAGTCTGAATTCATGTACACAATGAATACGAACAGTCAGTCTGAATTCATGTACACAATGAATACGAACAGTCAGTCTGAATTCATGTACACAATGAATACGAACAGTCAGTCTGAATTCATGTACACAATGAATACGAACAGTCAGTCTGAATTCATTTACACAATGAATACGAACAGTCAGTCTGAATTCATGTACACAATGAATACGAACAGTCAGTCTGAATTCATGTACACAATGAATACGAACAGTCAGTCTGAATTCATGTACACAATGAATACGAACAGTCAGTCTGAATTCATTTACACAATGAATACGAACAGTCAGTCTGAATTCATGTACACAATGAATACGAACAGTCAGTCTGAATTCATGTACACAATGAATACGAACAGTCAGTCTGAATTCATGTACACAATGAATACGAACAGTCAGTCTGAATTCATGTGCACAATGAATACGAACAGGCAGTCTGAATTCATGTACACAATGAATACGAACAGTCAGTCTGAATTCATGTACACAATGAATACGAACAGTCAGTCTGAATTCATGTACACAATGAATACGAACAGTCAGTCTGAATTCATATACACAATGAATACGAACAGTCAGTCTGAATTCATGTACACAATGAATACGAACAGTCAGTCTGAATTCATGTACACAATGAATACGAACAGTCAGTCTGAATTCATGTACACAATGAATACGAACAGTCAGTCTGAATTCATGTACAATGAATACGAACAGTCAGTCTGAATTCATGTACACAATGAATACGAACAGTCAGTCTGAATTCATGTACACAATGAATACGAACAGTCAGTCTGAATTCATGTACACAATGAATACGAACAGTCAGTCTGAATTCATGTACACAATGAATACGAACAGCCAGTCTGAATTCATGTATACAATGAATACGAACAGTCAGTCTGAATTCATGTACACAATGAATACGAACAGTCAGTCTGAATTCATTTACACAATGAATACGAACAGTCAGTCTGAATTCATGTACACAATGAATACGAACAGTCAGTCTGAATTCATGTACACAATGAATACGAACAGTCAGTCTGAATTCATGTACACAATGAATACGAACAGTCAGTCTGAATTCATGTACACAATGAATACGAACAGTCAGTCTGAATTCATGTACACAATGAATACGAACAGTCAGTCTGAATTCATGTACACAATGAATACGAACAGTCAGTCTGAATTCATGTACACAATGAATACGAACAGTCAGTCTGAATTCATGTACACAATGAATACGAACAGTCAGTCTGAATTCATGTACACAATGAATACGAACAGTCAGTCTGAATTCATGTACACAATGAATACGAACAGTCAGTCTGAATTCATGTACACAATGAATACGAACAGTCAGTCTGAATTCATGTACACAATGAATACGAACAGTCAGTCTGAATTCATTTACACAATGAATACGAACAGTCAGTCTGAATTCATTTACACAATGAATACGAACAGTCAGTCTGAATTCATGTACACAATGAATACGAACAGTCAGTCTGAATTCATGTACACAATGAATACGAACAGTCAGTCTGAATTCATGTACACAATGAATACGAACAGTCAGTCTGAATTAATTTACACAATGAATACGAATAGTCAGTCTGAATTCATTTACACAATGAATACGAACAGTCAGTCTGAATTCATGTACACAATGAATACGAACAGTCAGTCTGAATTCATGTACACAATGAATACGAACAGTCAGTCTGAATTCATGTACACAATGAATACGAACAGTCAGTCTGAATTAATTTACACAGTGAATACGAACAGTCAGTCTGAATTCATTTACACAATGAATACGAACAGTCAGTCTGAATTCATGTACACAATGAATACGAACAGTCAGTCTGAATTCATGTACACAATGAATACGAACAGTCAGTCTGAATTCATGTACACAATGAATACGAACAGTCAGTCTGAATTCATGTACACAATGAATACGAACAGTCAGTCTGAATTCATGTACACAATGAATACGAACAGTCAGTCTGAATTCATGTACACAATGAATACGAACAGTCAGTCTGAATTCATGTACACAATGAATACGAACAGTCAGTCTGAATTCATGTACACAATGAATACGAACAGTCAGTCTGAATTCATGTACACAATGAATACGAACAGCCAGTCTTAATTCATTCACACAATGAATACGAACAGTCAGTCTGAATTCATTTACACGATGAATACGAACAGTCAGTCTGAATTTATGTACACAATGAATACGAACAGTCAGTCTGAAAATGTACACAATGAATACGAACAGTCAGTCTGAATTCATGTACACAATGAATACGAACAGTCAGTCTGAATTCATTTACACAATGAATACGAACAGTCAGTCTGAATTAATTTACACAATGAATACGAACAGTCAGTCTGAATTCATGTACACAATGAATACGAACAGTCAGTCTGAATTCATGTACACAATGAATACGAACAGTCAGTCTGAATTCATTTACACAATGAATACGAACAGTCAGTCTGAATTCATGTACACAATGAATACGAACAGTCAGTCTAAATGTACACAATGAATACGAACAGTCAGTCTGAATTCATATACACAATGAATACGAACAGTCAGTCTGAATTCATGTACACAATGAATACGAACAGTCAGTCTGAATTCATGTACACAATGAATACGAACAGTCAGTCTGAATTCATGTACACAATGAATACGAACAGTCAGTCTGAATTCATGTACACAATGAATACGAACAGTCAGTCTGAATTCATGTACACAATGAATACGAACAGTCAGTCTGAATTCATGTACACAATGAATACGAACAGTCAGTCTGAATTCATGTACACAATGAATACGAACAGTCAGTCTGAATTCATGTACACAATGAATACGAACAGTCAGTCTGAATTCATGTACACAATGAATACGAACAGTCAGTCTGAATTCATGTACACAATGAATACGAACAGTCAGTCTGAATTCATGTACAATGAATACGAACAGTCAGTCTGAATTCATTTACACAATGAATACGAACAGTCAGTCTGAATTCATGTACACAATGAATACGAACAGTCAGTCTGAATTCATGTACACAATGAATACGAACAGTCAGTCTGAATTCATGTACACAATGAATACGAACAGTCAGTCTGAATTCATGTACACAATGAATACGAACAGTCAGTCTGAATTCATGTACACAATGAATACGAACAGTCAGTCTGAATTCATGTACACAATGAATACGAACAGTCAGTCTGAATTCATGTCCACAATGAATACGAACAGTCGGTCTGAATTCATGTACACAATGAATACGAACAGTCAGTCTGAATTCATGTACACAATGAATACGAACAGTCAGTCTGAATTCATGTACACAATGAATACGAACAGTCAGTCTGAATTCATGTACACAATGAATACGTACAGTCAGTCTGAATTCATGTACACAATGAATACGAACAGTCAGTCTGAATTAATTTACACAGTGAATACGAACAGTCAGTCTGAATTCATTTATACAATGAATACGAACAGTCAGTCTGAATTCATGTACACAATGAATACGAACAGTCAGTCTGAATTCATGTAGACAATGAATACGAACAGTCAGTCTGAATTCATGTACACAATGAATACGAACAGTCAGTCTGAATTAATTTACACAATGAATACGAATAGTCAGTCTGAATTCATTTACACAATGAATACGAACAGTCAGTCTGAATTCATGTACACAATGAATACGAACAGTCAGTCTGAATTCATGTACACAATGAATACGAACAGTCAGTCTGAATTCATGTACACAATGAATACGAACAGTCAGTCTGAATTAATTTCCACAATGAATACGAACAGTCAGTCTGAATTCATTTACACAATGAATACGAACAGTCAGTCTGAATTCATGTACACAATGAATACGAACAGTCAGTCTGAATTCATGTACACAATGAATACGAACAGTCAGTCTGAATTCATGTACACAAAAAAAAATACGAACAGTCAGTCTGAATTCATGTACACAATGAATACGAACAGGCAGTCTGAATTCATGTACACAATGAATATGAACAGTCAGTCTGAATTCATGTACACAATGAATACGAACAGTCAGTCTGAATTCATGTACACAATGAATACGAACAGTCAGTCTGAATTCATGTACACAATGAATACGAACAGTCAGTCTGAATTCATGTACACAATGAATACGAACAGCCAGTCTTAATTCATTTACACAATGAATACGAACAGTCAGTCTGAATTCATTTACACGATGAATACGAACAGTCAGTCTGAATTCATGTACACAATGAATACGAACAGTCAGTCTGAATTCATATACACAATGAATACGAACAGTCAGTCTGAATTCATGTACACAATGAATACGAACAGTCAGTCTGAATTCATGTACACAATGAATACGAACAGTCAGTCTGAATTCATGTACACAATGAATACGAACAGTCAGTCTGAATTCATGTACACAATGAATACGAACAGTCAGTCTGAATTCATGTACACAATGAATACGAACAGTCAGTCTGAATTAATGTACACAATGAATACGAACAGTCAGTCTGAATTTATGTACACAATGAATACGAACAGTCAGTCTGAATTCATGTACACAATGAATACGAACAGCCAGTCTGAATTCATGTACACAATGAATACGAACAGTTAGTCTGAATTCATGTACACAATGAATACGAACAGCCAGTCTGAATTCATTTACACAATGAATACGAACAGTCGGTTTGAATTCATGTACACAATGAATACGAACAGTCAGTCTGAATTCATGTACACAATGAATACGAACAGTCAGTCTGAAATCATGTACACAATGAATACGAACAGTCGGTCTGAATTCATGTACACAATGAATACGAACAGCCAGTCTGAATTCATGTACACAATTAATACGAACAGTCAGTCTGAATTCATGTAGACAATGAATACGAACAGTCGGTCTGAATTCATGTACACAATGAATACGAACAGCCAGTCTGAATTCATGTACACAATGAATACGAACAGCCAGTCTGAATTCATGTACACAATGAATACGAACAGTCAGTCTGAATTCATGTACACGATCGATGAATACGAACAGTCAGTCTGAATTCATGTACACAATGAATACGAACAGTCAGTCTGAATTAATTTACACAATGAATACGAATAGTCAGTCTGAATTCATTTACACAATGAATACGAACAGTCAGTCTGAATTCATGTACACAATTAATACGAACAGTCAGTCTGAATTCATGTAGACAATGAATACGAACAGTCAGTCTGAATTCATGTACACAATGAATACGAACAGTCAGTCTGAATTAATTTACACAATGAATACGAATAGTCAGTCTGAATTCATTTACACAATGAATACGAACAGTCAGTCTGAATTCATGTACACAATTAATACGAACAGTCAGTCTGAATTCATGTAGACAATGAATACGAACAGTCAGTCTGAATTCATGTACACAATGAATACGAACAGTCAGTCTGAATTAATTTCCACAATGAATACGAACAGTCAGTCTGAATTCATGTACACAATGAATACGAACAGTCAGTCTGAATTCATGTACACAATGAATACGAACAGTCAGTCTGAATTCATGTACACAAAAAAAAATACGAACAGTCAGTCTGAATTCATGTACACAATGAATACGAACAGGCAGTCTGAATTCATGTACACAATGAATATGAACAGTCAGTCTGAATTCATGTACACAATGAATACGAACAGTCAGTCTGAATTCATGTACACAATGAATACGAACAGTCAGTCTGAATTCATGTACACAATGAATACGAACAGTCAGTCTGAATTCATGTACACAATGAATACGAACAGCCAGTCTTAATTCATTTACACAATGAATACGAACAGTCAGTCTGAATTCATTTACACGATGAATACGAACAGTCAGTCTGAAATCATGTACACAATGAATACGAACAGTCGGTCTGAATTCATGTACACAATGAATACGAACAGCCAGTCTGAATTCATGTACACAATTAATACGAACAGTCAGTCTGAATTCATGTAGACAATGAATACGAACAGTCGGTCTGAATTCATGTACACAATGAATACGAACAGCCAGTCTGAATTCATGTACACAATGAATACGAACAGCCAGTCTGAATTCATGTACACAATGAATACGAACAGTCAGTCTGAATTCATGTACACGATCGATGAATACGAACAGTCAGTCTGAATTCATGTACACAATGAATACGAACAGTCAGTCTGAATTAATTTACACAATGAATACGAATAGTCAGTCTGAATTCATTTACACAATGAATACGAACAGTCAGTCTGAATTCATGTACACAATTAATACGAACAGTCAGTCTGAATTCATGTAGACAATGAATACGAACAGTCAGTCTGAATTCATGTACACAATGAATACGAACAGTCAGTCTGAATTAATTTACACAATGAATACGAATAGTCAGTCTGAATTCATTTACACAATGAATACGAACAGTCAGTCTGAATTCATGTACACAATTAATACGAACAGTCAGTCTGAATTCATGTAGACAATGAATACGAACAGTCAGTCTGAATTCATGTACACAATGAATACGAACAGTCAGTCTGAATTAATTTCCACAATGAATACGAACAGTCAGTCTGAATTCATTTACACAATGAATACGAACAGTCAGTCTGAATTCATGTACACAATGAATACGAACAGTCAGTCTGAATTCATGTACACAATGAATACGAACAGTCAGTCTGAATTCATGTACACAAAAAAAAATACGAACAGTCAGTCTGAATTCATGTACACAATGAATACGAACAGGCAGTCTGAATTCATGTACACAATGAATACGAACAGTCAGTCTGAATTCATGTACACAATGAATACGAACAGCCAGTCTTAATTCATTTACACAATGAATACGAACAGTCAGTCTGAATTCATTTACACGATGAATACGAACAGTCAGTCTGAATTCATGTACACAATGAATACGAACAGTCAGTCTGAAAATGTACACAATGAATACGAACAGTCAGTCTGAATTCATGTACACAATGAATACGAACAGTCAGTCTGAATTCATTTACACAATGAATACGAACAGTCAGTCTGAATTTATTTACACAATGAATACGAACAGTCAGTCTGAATTCATGTACACTATGAATACGAACAGTCAGTCTGAATTCATGTACACAATGAATACGAACAGTCAGTCTGAATTCATTTACACAATGAATACGACCAGTCAGTCTGAATTTATTTACACAATGAATACGAACAGTCAGTCTGAATTCATTTACACAATGAATACGAACAGTCAGTCTGAATTTATTTACACAATGAATACGAACAGTCAGTCTGAATTCATGTACACAATGAATACGAACAGTCAGTCTGAATTCATGTACACAATGAATACGAACAGTCAGTCTGAATTCATGTACACAATGAATACGAACAGTCAGTCTGAATTCATTTACACAATGAATACGAACAGTCAGTCTGAATTCATGTACACAATGAATACGTACAGTCAGTCTGAATTCATTTACACAATGAATACGAACAGTCAGTCTGAATTCATTTACACAATGAAGTAAATTGAAACTTTGACATGTTGGTTTGTATCTCTTGATTCTTATCGGTTATGGATGCATTTACCAAAGGTGTATACTGGCTTCAAATATTGTGATTCCTTACCTTTCGATCGAGGACAAACAGCCGGACAGTGTTTCTGTAACCATTGTATGGCTGATTTCATCCAATTGTATGGCTCACCATTCGCTGACTCGTGTAACGGACAGACGTAACAACGATTCGTTCCTGCCGCATCTGTACAACCCAAGTTTACTTGGAATCAAAACAGAACAAAACACGTTTTGTTATATAGAGTTTATATTACACAATGTGTGGTGTCTCGTTCATTGGTTGATTAATCGAGTATTTCAGTGTGATTGTTATGACAGTTTCTTCCTCATCCTTGCTATTCTCTGCAACCATAACTGGGAATAAGTATGGTACACCATTGGTAATTACATAAACCCACAATGAAGGAATTATTATCGAAAAACTAACTTAGTGTGATGAAGTCAGACTTCCCGTGAAATGATTCTATCAGGAAGTTACTATACTTCTAAATTGGGAAAACAAATTCAGTGGATAAAACAAAACATTATAGTGTGAGACGATTGTTAGTACGCCGTAGCCATTTTGGATAAAACAAAACGTTATAGTGTGAGACGATTGTTAGCACGCCGTAGCCATTTTGGATAAAACAAAACATTATAGTGTGAGACGATTGTTAGTACGCCGTAGCCATTTTGGATAAAACAAAACATTATAGTGTGAGACGATTGTTAGTACGCCGTAGCCATTTGGGGGAAATACTTCCCCTGTAAATGACATTCTTTTTGTCTGCTCTGTATCTAAGATGAAATCAAAAGCATGTTTGTGTTTAGACTTAACAATCATTCTTAAACAATCTCCAATGGCAGTGGCCAAAATGGCCCGCCTCCCCCACAAAACGGTAGAGTAGACAATTTAAATGAGACAATATCATCAAGGTGTGCCATGATCGAGATGCAGCTGTGTGATGAATCTGGGAGAGATGGTAATGTGGATGGGTCCATAGGGCCTATGTCTCCCCGTAAAATAAATAAATAAAAAAATTAAATAAAAAATAAATAAACCACTAACCTCTATGCATTTGTATTCAAAACATAAACTTTGGACTTTATTTTCCTTTAGAAAATCCTCCTTATCCGTGAATTACTGTTATCAGAAAGGCTTTGCTTCTAAATTAATTAATAGTTCACAAATTAATACAAATATTCATAAAATATTTAATAACAATGTTTACAAAATCTAGTATCGATACCGGTATATACCACCTGCATGGAAGGCGAATGTTCTAACCACTAGTCTACTAGTATCGATACCAGTATATACCACCTTCTGGAAGGCGAACGTTCTAACCACTAGTCTACAAGTATCGATACCGGTATACCACCTGCATGGAAGGCGAACGTTCCAACCACTAGTCTACTAGTATCGATACCGGTATATACCACCTGCATGGAAGGCGAACGTTCTAACCACTAGTTTACTAGTATCGATACCGGTATATACCACCTGCATGGAAGGCGAACGTTCCAACCACTAGTCTACTAGTATCGATACCGGTATATACCACCTGCATGGAAGGCGAACGTTCCAACCACTAGACTACAATACTACAATTTGTCTGTAAATTAATTATTGAAGAAAAAAAAATTAAATTAGATTTCTTAGCCAATTTCTAATCCATTGACGAAGTATGCTGCAGAAAAAGAAATCACGACCCAGCTTCCATGGAGTGCCATGGTCGAGCGGTTTAGTGCATCGGATTTGTGTTCTGATGGCTGAGTCGTCAGAATGTGGGTTCGAATCCCAGCCCTGACCGTGGTGCTTGTGTCCTTGAGCAAGATACTTTACCATAATTGCTTCTCTCCACCCAGGGGTTAAATGGGTACCTGTGAGGGCAGAGTTGGTTGATTAGCCCTATATGCGCTGTAATGGCAGCAATTGGGCTGTATACTCGCCAGGGAGCTGAGATGGTTTCAGGAATGATTTATGAGCCTTATGAGCCTTATGAGCAAGGGTAATAATATAACTTACCAAAGGCAACTGCCGCAAGTGTCGTCACCAACGCTAGATGCAGTGACACCATGTTTTCTTTAACAGCCAATTGCTTGGTCTGTTTTACTTAGATGCTTTTAGTTTCCAATTGATATTCACACAAGAAGATGATCAGAGGTGAAACTGTTGAGGCGGGGAAACACGAATTATGAAGGCGGTTCATTCAGAACAACGCGCTGCTCTATTTGTCAATGTCACGCGCACCGTAGTTCACGTCTATTTTATCATTTCAGTCAATTGTTTTCGCTATAGACCTGTATAATATCCAAACACACGTCACGATCGACGGCAGTCTATCAAGTCATTTTACTGTCTGTAAATATTACAATATTGGTATAGTTGGAAAAACTGCTACTATGAGTTTGCTTACAATGCATGCTTATACATTATTTGAATCAATCAAAGAACAACCAACATGTGGAAGACATATCAGTTCTATGCGGTATCTAAGTCATGAGAACAGTTTGAATAAGCATTCATAATTTTCACAGAAACACTAGGAGCAAAAAATTGCCGTGGCCAACTTAAAAAAAAAAATGTTTTCGTGTTTTCTCATTTCATATTGATTTCATGATGATTGGTCCCATTACCAACTTCACATTACGTAACTTTTCAGATACGAATTTGGTAATTTTATAGTCTTGTAATTACCGATATTGTACCTTCCTTTTAATGAGCGAACTGTCATAATATTTCAAATTACTTCGTTACATCATTTGACCAATACTAATAGGTTATCAATTTTCCTTTATTCGTTCAGTGTATACAAAACGTAGTGTTGTTCAATACAACGGCCGCTGCAGTCGAAGTGTATGCCTACGGGCTGGGCGTACGTCAACAAATGATTAAACTCTTATCATTTTAAAGGGGGAAAGGCGTGGTACATTGACCTAAATTGGGGGATATTCCAAAGCTTGGTCCCGGGGGTACAAGCTGCTGCAACTCCGCTTCCTTCCAGAAGCAACATTGCCACCGAAGATCGGTATAGGGAAAAATGGCAGATCATTGAAAATGAATGTTGAGACTGAGCCCTCGGACCAACAAGACTAGTCTGTGTATAAGCCCATCGGTCGGGGAAATAGAACAACAAGACAAGTGAGGGAGTTAGGGGACCCAGTTGAACCCTACCTTTGTCACAACTGACAACACACAAACACGGTTATTAAACATCAAAAACAACCAATCGTTGATAGATATGTATCCAAGTGATTCTTATTGGTCACTTTGCTCAATGCATTGATAGAATAATTACCATTAAGAGATTCAGGTTATAGATTAACCAATATATTCTAATCGTTTTTTGTGCCCTGATTACCACGCGGTACGATTTTCCACAGTATAGAAAATACAGTTTATAGTCGTTAATTCATGTAGGTAATAGAGGTAATTTATTGTGCATTTGAGTCGCCATGTCTATTTCAGTTGATAGCCATAATTAAAATGTCAACATGATGGATTTCCAAAAGAATGAATACAAAAGAAGTGTCATAAATGTGTTGATATATTGACGTAGTTTGAGTTAATGATCTCTGGAAGCCGGCTCAGAAAAAATTACCTTGAGTTCGCGCCGATGCAATGAACAACGCTATGGCAAGCAATAGGCTCATTAACAATATATACGACTCATAATGTTTTACAATATAAGGCCAACAAATCGGTTCGGTGAAGCGCTTTTTTCAACCAGTGAAATATGATACATGTGTAACCCCGACCTAAAAGAGGTCTTAGGTTACTAATTTTCTTTTCTGTAAATTATATTAATTTCTTAATGTATTAATTTCTTAATGTACAAATTTCTTACTCCTATGGAAACATGTGCTTATATTCACAAGCTGGCCTTGTGAACAGTGTTAATTTCTCATCTTCCTGCTAGCATTTGTTCTATACCTACTTCTGTTTATGATTAGGTGTTCATCTTCCTGTTACTTGGTAAAGTGAATGTGCACCTATTGCATGCTTTTTGTTTTTAATTAAGTGTGAGTAAACAAGCTTTGTAGGTGGCAGACCTTTAATCCTTGAAGGCACCTTCCCAGCTTGGGGTAGGGTGTGAAATCACTACACAGTGACCAATCAGCTTTAGAGCCATATGTGATACTTTTTAAATTGTCCAATAAGGGTCTGGCTTGACCATGTGATCAGGGCTTGGGGTGAGTGATTGTTTGTCCCAAGTTTGGCTAGACCTAGCATTCTCGCTCCAGCCACCGTCCTGATCACATCATGGAGGAAGGAAAACTTTCCTTCCTCCATGATCACATGCAGCTCTGTCATCTACACTGTAAAAAAATTCTTTGTAAATTTACAGAAAAAGTGCTGGCAACAGAGTTGCCAGCACTTTCTGTTATTTCATTTAACCCTTCGTTTTGTAAAATATAATTACAGACCTGTTGTTATTATAAAAAAAAAATTAAAAGTTGTAATCATTATTAACAGACCACATGGTTTTGGCAAAATACAGGCAAACCTTTAAATGCAAATAACTGAACTTCTGTTGTATGTGTTCACAACCCGCAACAATTATTCAAATTTACAGAAATGTTAGTTATTTAATTTGGTATTTTGTTTTTTGCTTTTACACACTAAAACAATCTCGTTTTTTACGGGATTTTCCTGGCAGTTTGGACGCCAGGAAAATCCCCGTAAAATTACGGCCTGCGAAATGACGGTTACCGTGGTTTTTACTGAATTCTGTTATTTTACGTAGAATATTTACATATTTTTACGGGTACCGTATATGACGCAGCTGTTAACGTCCATGGGAGAACGCTGCATCTACTACGGTGATGGATCTGCGGATATTGGAGTTAATCGACGCAACTCTGTTTATTATACACAATGTCTTTCACTTACCTATACGTACGCGTAGTCTGGTTCCTTTTTCAATCACTCCTCTCCAGTTACTAATAAACGGAACATGTATTCTTTATATATACTGTCTTTTCGAAACTCGTTTTAGTCATGGTGGCATGCAATTATAATCTATATTTCAATATTTTAAATTTTGAATGTATTTTTTTACATCAACATAGAAGAGAACATCAAAATATTACCTTTTTAATCATAAAATTAACAGTAAATTATTTGAAAATGGGCTAAAATCATCCATTTTCACATATTTAAACCTTGAAAATGATTCGAGCGCAAAGCTAGGTCAACTTAAGGTCAGTCATTTACATATTGGATATATCCCAGAGTGCAATGGGAGCGGCCATAATACGGGTTTCGGCCGTAAAACACTGAGAAATGGATGATTACGGTAAATTCACCGTAGAATTTACAAACTTTTCGCCGTAAAATTACGGTAATTTTTTACAGTGCAGATTTCTGTAAATATAAAAGGATCCGAATCTGTAAAAAGGTCTTTAACACACACTCGGTAATAAACATAACTAAAATAATATTTAATAAACTATTTTGCACAAACTCGACTGCCTGACAATAGTAATGAGTTGCCCCCCAAGAAAAACATAAACAAAGCAATACCACATAGCAAGCATTCAGTGCACACACTCAGTGCTCAAACAAATAATGTTGGTGAACCCCCCCAAAAAAAAAGAAATAACATAAAAAATACATAAAAAGTAAAATCAAATAACAAACAAGTGTAAAAAACCAGAAATGTTTACACAATTCGACTGTAATTTTACAAATTCTATGTTCAATAACAAAATTATGGGTGAAAATCAACAAAATATGTAAAAATACATAACTATTTACAGAAAGAGGTTTATTTACATTAACAACTAAAAACAAACATGTAAAAACAAATAACAAACAAAAAATCTCTGTAAAAAAACAAACATTTTCCACAATTCGATTGTATTTTTACAAATGTTACGTTCAATAACAAAAGTATGGGTAAAAATCAACAAAATATGTAAAAATGCAAACTTATTACATCAAAAACAAAAACGAAAAATGTAAAAGCAAATAACAAACACAAAATCTGTGTAAAAAAACAGAAACTTTCCACAATTCGATTGTTATTTTACAAATTCTATGTTTAATAACAAAATAATGGGTGAAAATCAACAAATTATGTAAAAATACATAAATATTTACAGAAAGAGGTTTATTTACATTAAAAACAAAACAAAAAACATGTAAAATCAAATAACAAACAAAAAATCTGTGTAAAAAAACAGAATTTTTTTACAGTGTAGTTTCTTCAGAGGTCTTCCGACTCGGCACATTTTACTTCATTTCATCAAATTTTACTTTACGAATGTTGGCTCTTTTTAACAGGTGAGTTTAAAGTTAAATATGAATTACCTTATGTATTAATGAGCAGCTTCCATATGAGATTTTATCTTAGTTACATTTTTGTTCAAACTTAACATCTTGAGGTTAAGTGTGGAGTCTGATTTCTTAAGTTTATGAGTATCTTGCATTTTCCTTATTCACTGTGTTTTAATGATTTGTCATATAATTTCCTTATCAAAACTTAAAGAACTGCTGTCTTATGATAACGTTTTGAAGTTAGAAGATTTATCTCTATGGAAGAGGTTGCTAATTATTTTATTATTATGTTTCTATTATGTTTTCTATTCTTGAACTATTCAATATACCCAAAACTTAGGGACACAAACTGGTGTCTTGTAATAAGTTTTGGAGGACAGAGATTTGACTCTACGAGAGAGGTTTTTATTTTAATCTAAGTATTTCTTGTGCTCTTGTTTAATTATTACATCCCAAAACTTAAAGACACAAGCTGTGTCTCATGATAAAGTTTTGAGGTTGGCAAGTCTGATAGTTTGGTAGACCATGGAGTTTACTGAGCTTGTCTCGATTTGATTTGATTCTTAATGTTTTCTACAAGGAGAAGTTGTTCTCATTTAATTATTATTTTATCACCTAATGTGAGGTGGTCTTCAGGAAGTTTTTATTCAGCCTACATATTGATTGTATGGTTTGTAGAATTTTGTAATTATGGCATGGACCATACACTCTTTTTAATAGCTCGTTCTACTGGGGCAACCCCACCAGCAGATAGACTGGACGTTGTTAAAAGATTGAGGATCGCCTTAGCACCCTATATACACCCAGTACGCCCGAGACTACTATCAGCCACGCAACCTTATCATCTTTAACCGCAAGTATCAACTTATCTTATGATTCTACATGTTTGAGGATTCACCATTTTCATAATTCATCATTCTGAAGAATCACCATGCTAACAATAAGTCTTCCGCCGCTTCGAGATTTTCCAAGATCGCTCCTTAGGACGAACGCGTTATAGTTTCTTTAGTATTTAGCGCCTTTAATCATTTTATGTATTTAAATTCCAGGATCCTGATCATTGTATAATTTATTTGTTTCTATTTTTGCATTTTTTTAAACATATTTTATGATACAGAGAATAGTTTTCTGTATGTGCACACCAATCTTGAATTTTCCTACGTGAGTTTTGTTTTCTCAAAAGGGAGTTGTTTAATGTTTTCGGTTCCCGCTATTTTGAAGGTGAACTACGGGTTACACATGTCTACGCAATTACCGTATTAAATGCAGACCAATTTTCTTATATACCAAGTATGGTGGCTAAGAGAGACCTCACGAATTGGGCAAACGTTCATAACCACTGTTTGAAAAAGTCGTTTAGAACACAGCTACAATTGGATACCGTTTACAAAAAATATATATATAAAAAAGTTTAAAAAAAAAAAAGTAAAAGCCGACGCGCGGGTCTGATGAGGCGGCGCGCCAGAAACCAGAGACTTTTTTTGCCTAATACTTCAATTTCAATTGGACATGAATACAAAAGATTCTGCATTGTCACATTATTACTTTTATGCTTTGAGTGAAAGTTCATTTTCATCTCATTATTACTGTGTGTGTGTGTACAAGTCGGATCTAAGAGACGATGGATCATTGATGATAAGCGAGGAAGGGAAAGGGGAAAGGGGACAGGGGACAGGGGAGTCATGTGCAGCCCAATGATATGTGAATTATACTGACTGTGTGAAAGTAGGTCGGATCTAAGAGACGATAGATCCTTGAGGATAAGCGAGGAAGGGAAAGGGGACAGAGGAGTCATGTGCAGCCCAATGATATGTGAATTATACTGACTAGATATAACAGTAATGTTCGTAATACGGTTTCTAATATTGACCTTCTAAGTATAGTGTTTCTAACAGGTAAAAACAATGTAAACAGACGAGTGTTATACCACATGTATTAAGTCCATCAAGGTCTCTGGGCATATGTCTTTTTGAACATGATTTATAATACGCACACGTTGGCTTTGTCAGATTATTTTTGGGCGTGGCATTGATAGATCGATTGACTTAACGCCATTGGAGACTTTGAAATCATCAGCATATATATATATACAAGCTTGTCTACGCGGATGAAAATATTAATTACTTCATAAACACGCACTATGTGTATGTGATAATGTATTGCTGCAATATTATTGGATACAACCAGAAGTTTATTACCTAGGTAATTATTATGCCTTGGCACTCCTCTTTGTCTTAGATCTTGGTGGTCATTAATGTCTTATATATGCATTGTGATTGGCTACAGTGGTGTAACTATGGGGGTACGACACCTGAGCCCCCCCCCCCATCCGAGACCCACTCAGAATATGGCCTGTTAAAAATACCCTCTTGAAAATCTTGGTTTCCTCCTCCAAGTGCCTCCCCTCCCCCTGAACCAATCTTAGTTATGCCACTGATTGGCTGTCGTTAGTTTATCTACATTTGTTATTTTATTTAGTAAATATTGCTTTTTAAAGACTTCAATTCAATTGTTTAAAGTATATTGCAGTGTATATAAATCCAGATCAAATGATGTCTTTTGGAGGGAGTACCGAGCCCTGTGCATGTATCGACATGGTGAGCGCTGGCAAGATTGGAAAAGAAGAAAACATCAAATACACAAAGACAATCACAGAAGTAATGGGAAAACTGGGTGTCCCTCCCAGTTTATGGAACATTATAGTGATTATTATTCCATACTATACAAAACAACACAAAAGATCTACAACGTACACATGGTTAATAGCACTTCCCTTTAAAATAACATTTTCAGAAGTAAAAATGACATGTTTCTGTTTGTGACTTTGTTTCAGGATGTTTTAAAGCGTTAATGATCGTGTTATACAACTCAAGCTAAATCATGTTTATACAATTTTTCATGAAATGGCACCAGACTACCTCTGTCAAAAATTTAGGAAGGTTTCAGATATGCATAATTATTCTACCAGGGGTAGTTCCACTAATTTTGTTGTTCCAAGAATGAAAGGGCCTGAGTGCAATACCTTTTTTATACCGGAATTCATGAATGGAATTTACTTCCTAATAGCATCAAATGTTCCAACAATCATTATCAATTTAAAAGGGCAGTGAAAAACAACCTTTAAAAAATGCCAACCAATAAGAAATTGCCAAAACAAAATAATTGACAATGGTATTTTTGAGACAAGGACATTAACGCAAGAATTTGCTTTAATAGTTTAGTCATCGCCCGTAACTATGGCTGATTTTGCATGGTGCGAAGTGAAAACCATCTAGCCTATTAAAAAAAAAATTAAAAAATACATGGGCGCGTAAGAATGGCCCAATTCGTCCCTAATTTGCCATAGTGACCAATCCGACTTTTTTCAGTTTTAGGTTTTCCCACCCATTAGTACATTCAGGAAGAGACCTACCATTGTATCTAATCCACATGCAAGTATTCCTTATAGTTTTGGAGATAGAGCATGCATTCAAATGACGAATGCTCTACCTGGCTATTTTTGTAATTTGGCAAAGTGACCAATACCACATTGGTCACTATACTATGGCAAATTAGGGACGAATTTTTTTAACAGTAGGCTACAATAAAAAGATATAGCATAACAATCATTTCTAGGAAAGACTGACACCATCCTCATGCAGCTTAACACCTGGGCTCGCTTTCATAGAGTTACTAAGCAGAGAATTATGCTAAGCAAATATTGTTGCTAAGCAATATAAAACAGACTACCAGCGGAAATGCATATATTTTGTATGAAAGTTTGGCTGGTAACCAGAAAAACCGCTAAGCACATTTTTCTGGTAAGCAATTTTATCTGCTTAGCAGGTCTATGAACTTGACCCATGGTAAGTTTTAATTGATTAATTCTCACCGCTGCGGTTGAACTGTTAGCGAATCTTCGTCTCATCTGATGTAATTAAAGGGTTGTCAGTGTATAGTACGGCTTGAATGACCTCTCGGGTGTGCTTTTGTTCATCCCACCGAGCCGGATTCTGGTGCAGCGTCACGGGTCTTGAACCGGTAGCACCCACCGGAGTTTGTGGGTCTCATGAGGGTCTGGTTCGTTCCCAAAGTAGCACACTTTAGCAGAGACGATGTGAACTTTTACAGTTTGAGAAGGGGGGAAATACATCGTCTTAAAAAAGAGATTATAAGTTAAATCAGGAGAATTCGGGATTTTACTGCCATTTCTCTAACATTAACATTGACTCAAAAAATATTACATTCGAAAAAAAAGGCCGATGTTAAAATTAGACTTGAATCATGCTTCATCAAATTCCAGATAAAATAGATTTTAAAATAGATTGAAATAATTATTTACAGATCTGAAATAAAATGGAGTCATTTGAAGAAGCTCTTACAACTTTTAATCAATATTCGTGATAGACCAATAAAATGAAAGGTTACCATGGTTATAAATGTTAAAAAGGACTTTATTTAACATTATTTTTGTCAAATAGTATATAACATTTCATAACCATGAGTTGTATGTTTCATATTCTCAATACTTTTCCACTACTGACCAAGTAAACGTCTAAGTATTAAGAGGTCCTCGTTCGCTAATTTGTTTAATAAGGAACATGTCCATTTGGAGGATCCGTAGCTCAAATGTCAACGCAAATACAAAGCATTCATATGTTTTTGTATTCAACAAACAACAGCTAGCAGACAGCATGGAAAAATAAAATCACGGATATTCATGAAATAAAAAAATAGGTCATGTTCATCCCTGAATGTATCTCCAAAACAAATCAGTGGTTAAACAAGTTGTAACAGTTTCACAGAAACCTAACTTTCCATTAAATCATAGCTTCCTTAGGATTTTTCTTTTCGTAACAAGTATGACCTAGACAAGTTTATGCAACCAGTAATACGTCATATATTTATGATAAATGCTAAACAAAAGGTTAGCGCGTCATTTGCGGCGAAAAACATACACGGACCATACAATTACAAAACCTGTGATAGTTTGAGATTATTACGTTTTGTCAAAATATTGTCATTAACGAGAAAATAGTGACACTGAATTTCAATTTACCGTATTCATTATAATGTTGAATTTAGGAAAAAGGAATTTTAACAACAAGAAGCAACAACAACGGCAACATTATTAATATTATGTTTACGTTATGCCCCTGGTCACTGAACCAATATCATTCCTATAATCTTTCTCAGCTCCATGGGGAGTATACAGCCACGAGTAACCCTCGCGCTTCGGAGACTTTTCAAACACAATATTAACCTGTACTCTCACAGGTACCCATTTATACTCCTTGGTGGAGAGAAACACAATAAGTAAAGTGTCCTGCTCAAGTACCATGGTTCCAAGTCTTGATTAGAACCCACATTCTGACGACTCAGCCATCAGAACATAAGTCTGATGCACTAAACCGCTCGGTCATGGCATCTCTCCAAAATAACAACACCTCATTTTTTATCCATAAAGAGCTTAACACCAACTAAAATAACCAAATATCCACGCATTATCTTCTGTAGCGGCGTCATATTTATGTAAACTTTAGAAAATTTGATAACATAAATTCTCATTAAGCTATAATACCACCAAAGGAACACAGACAGAAGAATGATTATCTCTGCCCGTGAAACAGCAGAGATATTTATCATAATGTGTTCCAACCCACTGCGACTGTACACAACTCCGTCTGATAAATAATGCATGCAACGCATCAATCAGTAAAACTGTATTTTTTTAGTAAGAATATGAAAATAAAAATGAAAATATATTTTATTTATTTTGTTTTTAAAGTGTTTAACTGAACAAATCAAAAACAGGGGAAAAAAAATTAAGACTCATTGAGACTCAATCTTACAAAATGAGTCTGGAGTAACCAAAGTGGCTGTTATGTACAGGCCCTAAACAAAACATGTATTTTCCTAGTCTTCAGCGGATTTTTATGAAACTTCGTAGATATTTTCAGACAAACAAGACGTAACCTATCGGGTAACGTCATACAAACTTCCATAAATCACCATTTGAGGGCGCTTTACCCATTGTCTGGAATGTTTTTCTCATTGTTGGTCAAAACAGTATTTTCCCCAAATTGGCAGCACCCTCCCCGGGGGAGGCCGAGGGGGAGGGGGTTGCTCTCCTGTTTTCCCCAAGGGTGGAAGCCATAACCCCAAACCCCACTGCCCGTGAGCAAATAACATTATACAAATAAATAATATACGTGTGCTTTGCATCTCTGCCTAGTCATATCTATGGACTTATATATTCCAAATAATTATCTGAATTCCACTGGTATAAAGCCCGATGTCTTGGTAAGTTCATGTTTTTCACTACCAATCAATAAGAGTAGGCCTACCTTAAATAAAAAAATTTAAAAATAGTTTTTCTCTCCTAAAATTTAAGCTTGCCCCCACTTTTCCCAGCTTGTTGGAGCTGGTGCCGCTCCTTTTTCCGCATATTTTTCCAAAATTTTCGTCCGTTGCCATCAAACTTGGCACAGATGTTGTTTTTAGTACAATCACGTAAATAATCTGACGTCACTTGGATCATCGCTAGAGGGCGCTATGCCAACATATTGTGGGTCATTTTATACCCAAAAACAATTGTTGAAGATTTTACAAAAAATTGAATCTATCTTCCATTTTCCCTAAAACGACAGGGCAATTGTTTCTATTGTTCTGGACAACTGTTTAGGCTTGCTATATGAGCCCATAACTTCAATGTATAAACAGGTGCGTAGCCAGAGATTTTTCATGGGGGTGTATGTTTGTTTCCCCATAAATGGAGGATCTCAACGGGTTAGATGTGCCATGGAGGAAGAAATTTCTTCCTCCATGGATGTGCTAATTATATTGTGAGCTCAATTCTTGCACGAATGTCTGGGTGGGGGCAAAAAACAACACTTTATGTGCCATTTTCTCTTCTCTGCTATCAATACACAAACGGTCCGTGGGGGGGGGGGGAACAATTGATAGGTACATTAGTTATTCACTTTGTACTGAAAGGGGGAAATACTCGCATGGGAATTATGGACACAAAGCATAAAATTGTTGCATTATTCAGAGCTGTATTACTTCACATTATAACAACGTTTCAAACAAGCCTGGACGTTATTCACCAGGTTAATACTAACATTAAGATCATCAAGAAATACCGTAACTAAATCAAAGATGTATCGCCCGTGGTCGTCGATATTTTGACGGCAATTTCTGAAAACAAAATTCCCATCGAAATATTGCTATTTAACTTGAGTAAAGGATAAAAAATGCAGAAAATTTACATATTTCTCAAAATAATCATGAGAAGCATGGTTTTACAGTGAATGTCAGAAAGGAATTTATGGTAGGTCCTGTCATAAATTAGGAAATAAACCTGAGCTTCTGACTATAATTTAATCAAATATATAATTTCAAAATATTTATTTTCCATTCTTTAAGGGAAAGAATCGATGTTCTGATGAAAACTTGCCGGTAAAATAGCAAAAAACACGAGGCGATGATACATTTGTAAGAGATAAGGACTTATATTTACAATAATTACATAAAAACGTAGATATTGACAAATATTTAATACAGGATTGGTTATGCTGACAAACTATTTCAATGAGAATGCTTACTCTCTTTGAACCAAAATATGCTTTATGATCAATCAACATGTGAAAGATTGAATTTATTACGTTGTGTCATTAACGAGTACATAGTGAACATACATTCAGATATGTAATGTGTTCATTCTTACAATGGAATTTAGCAAAGAGAACTCTTTCCTAAATTCAACCTGGCAATTATGTCACTTTTCTTACAAATGACATCACCTCTGACGTAATCATTTCTAGGGGAGATTGATATCATTATAAGCTTTACATCAAGTAATAAGTTAATGTTAAAATTCAACCGTTTTGTTATTTATTAATAACCAATCATAGGCCTATACTTTCCTTTTAATTAAAAAGGAAATATTTGTAATTTTGAAAACTGAACATTTTTATTGCCATCCTACAAAACCAAAAGACAACAAGCGTGATACACACACACACACACACAGTCGTGTATATGGTGTAAACCGAGGACACCCTATTGTTCCCCTCTTTTGTTCCCTTTGTTGTTGGACTCTAACTTTTTGAGGCTTCTCCCATTAGATTTGTACACGTTTACATACCGAGGACACCGTGCGCATACTGAGGACATATTGTTCCCTTTTGTTATGTGTCCTCGGTTTACACCATAAACACGTACACACACACACACACACACACACACATATATATATATATATATATATATATATATATATATATATATATATATATATATATATATATATATATATATATATATATATATAATGTGAATAGTAAAGGTGAAACAGGGCTCACCGGTTAGTTCTACCCGAGCTGTTTGATGTTCAAACTTGGCACGCTCCACCTGACGGGATGAACGTGGAGTTCACCGCGTTTGTTCTACCCGCGGTTCATCACAACCCTTAATTCCCCTGATGAAGGTGCATCGCACCAGCTCGGGTATAACTATCCGGTGAGCACTGTTTCACCTTTACTATTCACATTTTCTAATTTCTAAGAAAAAGTGCTACGCAGCATCCCCACATTTATATATTTATATATATATATATATTTATATATATATATATATATATATATATATATATATATATATATATATATATATATACCGCATATATATACCGCAATAATAGTCGTTACATATGTCGCAAAGTTATTCTTGATTAAATGTTGAAATTAATTACAACTACAAGATGAATATTATTCTTATAATGAAGCAAAACACTTTATAAAAGTATATCTGGGTATAAATAATCAATTTACAAAGGGTAGAGGTGGAGATATACCCCCCCACAACACACACACACACACACACATTTTGTCAAAAGCATATGGTCATTTGATCAACCCCCAACCCCCATTTTCCTACAAATACTTTTTGCGTCCAGTGAAAAACAAACATCTCAGTATAAAACTTTATGTAACGTTTGAAAAATGATTAAGGGCTATTAAGGGCTATCATTGTTTCAAATTTTCGACAAATTTCTTTAATTTCTAAAACTCCCATTCAGTAAGTCCAGAGTTTCCCTAAAATTGGATCAAAATATACCTTAAATTTCTCAAAATCTTCTAAAAATCTTCTCAATAGTAAGTCCTTTTTTAAGTCAAAATTGTCAAACCTGTAAAAGTTCATCAGTTTGCTCAGTGGGGGAGGGGGTGGGGTGGTTAGGACGGGGTGACGTTCAGGGAGGGACATTGAAATTTATAATCGTCGCCCAACCTTTGACAACAAACGAAGCGCATTGAGGATTCCCACGGTTATGAAATGCGCTATGATACAAACAAGGACATTTGAAATTATGAATTTCTTCCCTGTTCCCTGTTAAAGTGATTGTACACCTTGTATCTTGATAAATTGTCTGTTAATGTATTCATTCTTTATAAGAATCAAGAAAGATGAATAGAAATCATCCTGTGAAATTTTCAGCCTATTCTGTTGTGTCATTAAATGAGAAAATAGTGACAATGAATTCAGATTCGTTTGTATGCATTCTTATGTGGAAAATTAATCATAGCATGTATTTCACATTTGTAATATATTACTTAAATATGACAGCATGACAGACTGAATTATTTTATACCATCACCAACTTTACATAACGTAAGTTTTTAATTATAATTTAATTATAATTCAGTAATTTTGTAATCCGGTAATTACCAAAGGTTTACACTCCCTTTATCTGAAATTTCTCTTTTCCTAATAAAAAGAAAGTAAATAATTTCCAAATAGGTCATTTCACAAGATGGGCGGTTATTGGAATCATTCTGAATCATTCCCCCTCCCCTCCCCCTTTGACACAAATTTACGCCACTGCAAGTGATTACCCCTTTTCAGTCACCTTGACAATAATAATTGTAAAATAATTAAATATTCATGAGTGCCTTCTCAAAGATGAATATCAGAGACATCAATACTCTGTAAAATTCTGCATTTATTTTTAAGTTATGCGAAAATACTTCTGCCATATTATATTTGAAAATAATTAGTTGATATTTAAATGCGCATTTTAAGAGGAACGACGCATTTTCATTTCACTGCGCGTTATTGCCTTTCCTAAACTACTCCACACAATGCCACGGCTATACCGTAGTGTAACAAATGGCTGTGAATACTCGCCATTCAGGTTACTGTAGGGAGGAGGACCAACAAACCCTCCCGACCACGTACATGTCTTGAACCACCAACCTCCCTTCAGCTCATCTGCGCAGTTGTAAGTAGAGTCAGCATCGTTGTCACGATCGTACGTCGAGAAGTTCTGTCCATTGTGGTCAGGAGTAAGAGAATCACCTAGGAAACAGAGAAAATAAATGAAATAAATGACGCAAATAAATTAATTGAAACCACACTTCATCCATTGAGATCCAAGTGGGGCAATGGTCCCCAACAAAATAAATATAAGCCCTAACTGTATAAATAAATAAAATAATTAGTTCAAAAAAAAAACTGCGCATAATTAGAAAAGTAGAATTGCAGAATGTATGGTGTATAAAACGCAGCCGGTGGGAGGGGGGGGGGGCACAAGTTACTGCGCACGACCGTGAAAAAAGGGAAAATTATTTTGGGACCCCCCCCCCCAGCTCCATTCTAAAATGTAGATCTACTACACGCATCGCTATCAAACACGAACCGCTATCAAATTTGTTGATTCTCTTCCCGAAAACGGGGGAAACCACTATAAGCTTGGGCGATATCGATTTTTTTTCATCCACGAGTGTGTATGTGTGAAGTAGTTCGCTTTTGTTTCTCACTTTAAAAAAAGCTGAAAAGACTGTTCTAATTTTGTTTCCATGGAATTTCTGACTTGACTCACAATGTCGATTTTTTTTAATCGCGATATATTTTTTTTTAAATCGCGATTTGCCGATATGCCAATTAAAAAGGTTCTCGATATCATAATCGAATAAAAAAAGGTATTGCAGTATTCGGTATTATCGTGTTATTGCCCAAGCTTAAACCACTACGCATGCGTCAGTTTGATATACCAGCGGTCCACATTTTTGGGAAACAAATTAAATGGTTGTTTATAAGCATGCGCATCACAAATGTGGGCTACTCTAGCATATCAAATAGTTGTTTATAAGCATGCGCACCACAAATGTGGGCTACTCTAGCATATCAAATGGTTGTTTATAAGCATGCGCATCACAAATGTGGACTACTCTAGCATATCAAATGGTTGTTTATAAGCATGTGCATCACAAATGTGGGCTACTCTAGCATATCAAATGGTTGTTTATAAGCATGCGCATCACAAATGTGGGCTACTCTAGCATATCAAATGGTTGTTTATAAGCATGCGCATCACAAATGTGGGCTACTCTAGCATATCAAATGGTTGTTTATAAGCATGCGCACCACAAATGTGGACTACTCTAGCATATCAAATGGTTGTTTATAAGCATGCGCATCACAAATGTGGACTACTCTAGCATATCAAATGGTTGTTTATAAGCATGCGCATCACAAATGTGTGCTACTCTAGCATATCAAATGGTTGTTTATAAGCATGCGCATCACAAATGTGGACTACTCTAGCATATCAAATGGTTGTTTATAAGCATGTGCATCACAAATGTGGGCTACTCTAGCATATCAAATGGTTGTTTATAAGCATGCGCATCACAAATGTGTGCTACTCTAGCATATCAAATGGTTGTTTATAAGCATGCGCATCACAAATGTGGACTACTCTAGCATATCAAATGGTTGTTTATAAGCATGCGCATCACAAATGTGGGCTACTCTAGCATATCAAATGGTTGTTTATAAGCATGCGCATCACAAATGTGGACTACTCTAGCATATCAAATGGTTGTTTATAAGCATGCGCATCACAAATGTGGGCTACTCTAGCATATCAAATGGTTGTTTATAAGCATGCACACCACAAATGTGGGCTACTCTAGCATATCAAATGGTTGTTTATAAGCATTCGCATCACAAATGTGGGCTACTCTAGCATATCAAATGGTTGTTTATAAGCATTCGCATCACAAATGTGGGCTACTCTAGCATATCAAATGGTTGTTTATAAGCATGCGCACCACAAATGTGGACTACTCTAGCATATCAAATGGTTGTTTATAAGCATGCGTATAATGTGGGCTACTCTAGCATATCAAATGGTTGTTTATAAGCATGTGCATCACAAATGTGGACTACTCTAGCATATCAAATGGTTGTTTATAAGCATGCGCATCACAAATGTGGGCTACTCTAGCATATCAAATGGTTGTTTATAAGCATTCGCATCACAAATGTGGGCTACTCTAGCATATCAAATGGTTGTTTATAAGCATGCGCACCACAAATGTGGACTACTCTAGCATATCAAATGGTTGTTTATAAGCATGCGTATAATGTGGGCTACTCTAGCATATCAAATGGTTGTTTATAAGCATGTGCATCACAAATGTGGACTACTCTAGCATATCAAATGGTTGTTTATAAGCATTCGCATCACAAATGTGGGCTACTCTAGCATATCAAATGGTTGTTTATAAGCATGCGCACCACAAATGTGGACTACTCTAGCATATCAAATGGTTGTTTATAAGCATGCGTATAATGTGGGCTACTCTAGCATATCAAATGGTTGTTTATAAGCATGTGCATCACAAATGTGGACTACTCTAGCATATCAAATGGTTGTTTATAAGCATGCGCATCACAAATGTGGGCTACTCTAGCATATCAAATGGTTGTTTATAAGCATGCGCATCACAAATGTGGGTTACTCTAGCATATCAAATGGTTGTTTATAAGCATGTGCATCACAAATGTGGACTACTCTAGCATATCAAATGGTTGTTTATAAGCATGTGCATCACAAATGTGGGCTACTCTAGCATATCAAATGGTTGTTTATAAGCATGCGCATCACAAATGTGGGCTACTCTAGCATATCAAATGGTTGTTTATAAGCATGCGCATCACAAATGTGGGCTACTCTAGCATATCAAATGGTTGTTTATAAGCATGCGCATCACAAATGTGGACTACTCTAGCATATCAAATGGTTGTTTATAAGCATGTGCATCACAAATGTGGACTACTCTAGCATATCAAATGGTTGTTTATAAGCATGCGCATCACAAATGTGGACTACTCTAGCATATCAAATGGTTGTTTATAAGCATGCGCATCACAAATGTGGACTACTCTAGCATATCAAATGGTTGTTTATAAGCATGCGCATCACAAATGTGGACTACTCTAGCATATCAAATGGTTGTTTATAAGCATGCGCATCACAAATGTGGACTACTCTAGCATATCAAATGGTTGTTTATAAGCATGCGCATCACAAATGTGGACTACTCTAGCATATCAAATGGTTGTTTATAAGCATGCGCATCACAAATGTGGGCTACTCTAGCATATCAAATGGTTGTTTATAAGCATGCGCATCACAAATGTGGGCTACTCTAGCATATCAAATGGTTGTTTATAAGCATGCGCATCACAAATGTGGGCTACTCTAGTATATCAAATTGTCGCATGCATGTGTTTGATAGCGGTTTGTGTGGAGATAGCTGTACAAAAACAGTATTAAACCAAATACTAGTAAAAAGGTAAAATACGCAGAATTTATGCTGTTTAAAGCGCAGTATTATCATGGAAAACAGTAAAACGTAAGATTTCAAACAACCACCATCCTCTGAAATCTAGATCAACCCTTGCGGTCTTATTTGTATTCATAATATCGAATGAAATAAAACAAAGCGAATACAAGAATATAAGAATAATTGTGATGTGTATAAGAGTATAGATCTATCATTGAATGAAACATATGAATAATATACACAGACATTCAATGACACGTTTGTGTATTAATCGACTGACGTATAAAGAATGTAGGCCTATATGTACGTATAGGTCTATTTCAATCAGATGCTGTGTTTCGATTAAGCATTTTTAATTAGTTTTTTATTCAATTTTATTCCCCTCATTGGTGGTCGTTGATTGTTGTCTCATCAATTAAAGGGAAGATACAACAAATTGGTAATGTTGACCAACCTGCTTTTAGACAGTGATTTCAATCGCCTTTGGGTAATTTCCAGACTCGTTATTTTTCTGTATAGTCAATTATTTTACATTTGTATTTCTTTGTTTTAATGTATTTCTTGCCTGGAATTAATTTGTTGTTAAACAAATTAATAATTACGAGTAAGCATATGGTAACCTTCTTTGAATCCATTTATCAATGAATCAACCTGTGAATGATTCAACTGATTACATTGTGTTCTTCATCGAGACTTTTTGGTTTTAATTCATTCAGATTTGTCAGATTTGTTTCATTCAGAAATTGGAACATTGTATGAATTCTAAGGTGGAAACAGTAAACTTCTCAAATATTATCGCCAATAATTTTAATTTTGTTTTAATGACATCACCTCTGACTAAATTATTACAGGTTAAGATTGATACCATCATCAGCTGTACACCAAGTAAGTTTAATATTAAATTTCGTCCAATTTGTTATTATTTTTTGAATTGCCAATTTTATCTTTAAGACTATATCTCTCAAATCTGTTATAATAGTCTGGGTAGCAGACGGTGACATCTATATGCGGACCCAAGATGGTTGTAAGGGGTGTGGAGTGGGTACACACGACCCATAGGAGGTCACATTGACCCATGTAGTATCTTTTACTGCACACTTTCCCCTCAATACGAGGCTTGGAATTATCTGATATAAAGCATTTGTCGAGTAGGATATTTAGAGGTCCTATTTGGTATGTTCAGAAAACCTACTTACCATATATTGGGTCTGCTGTACCACCAACCATGTGGAGTTTTCCATCCTCACACACACACACACACACACACCAGCCATCATCACGCATGGCTGGTCATCCTCATGCGTGCGTAGTCATCCTCAACGCATGACCGGTCAAACTCGTTCATCCTCAATTCATCCTCGTTTTAAGGGGTATTGATACATATTACTATACTACTGTATCTCCCAAATCTGTTATAATATTCTGGGGTGCATACGGTGACATCTATATGCTGACCTACGATGGTTGTAAGGGGTGTGGGGTGGGTACACACGACCCAAAGGAGGTCACATTGACCCATGTAGTATCTTTTACTAGACACTTTCCTCTCAATACGAGGCTTGGAATTATCTGATATAAAGCACTTGTCGAGTAGGATATTTAGAGGTCCTATTTGATAAGTTCAGAAAACCTACTTACTATATGGAATGTCTGCTGTACCATAAACCACGTGGAGTATGTACGTATCTCCTTCTATGCGAAATTCTTGATATACAGCAGACCCTGGTGCAGACCCATCACTAGCTTTAAGATCCACTCTCATCTCCCATGCATCCCCGCTTACGTCGGTGAGACGACGGAGGATGTCGTTCCCCAGCCAGAACTCTCCAGTCTTGTTCCCGAAACCATTGCTATACTCGTCCCAGCTGCGGGTGAAATGAACCGTCCCATCCTGGCGTCGTTGGAATACCTTTACAGATTTATGCAATAAGAGCAAAATAGAAAGTTTAAACAAGTTTAGGGGGAGTCGACATTATCGATTTCGAATTGTATTATTATTTAAGTAGAGACTGTTTGCGGTAATACTATGTGAAATTCTCAATTCAGTAGTAAATAGTTCAGTATGCTCTGATCGTCCTCATGAGAAATTCCTCTTGAAGATGATCAGATCAAACTGATCGAAACATCGAGTTGCAACTTCCAGTTCTTTTCAGGACTGGTTACTACTCAACTAGATTAAGTAATGCACGTAAAAGAACCCAGAACACTTATCGTGGAAGTGTAAGGGGTTTACCCCGGTGTTTCTGGTTCACATTGCAAGCGCCCTTGTTTACAGGTTTCCTCAGGCTTTCGAGCTTATAGTGCTTAAGTGCGCTTTTCTGAGGCATTCCTTGGTTTCATTACCAGAAATGATAAATGAAATGAAAAATGAAATGAAATGAAAAAAACTAAGAATTTCACATGGTGTCAAAGCAAACAGTCTTTCTATATCCTTTTCACCATGCAAAGCTACAAATATTACGTATTATTATTGTTTTATCATTATTGTTTACACATTGTACTAGTGAACTTACAATCCAGCCTTTTGAGTCCGTTGTCATATCACAGAAGACCTCTAAGCCTTCTGGATATTGCGATGGGTTGATGGTGTAAACACCATCCGTGGTGTGACCAGCATCCAACAAGGACTGGCAGTCGAGAAACGGGGACGTAGTCGTACTTGGCGGGGCGGTGGTCTCACTTGGTGGGGTGGTGGTCTCACTTGGTGGGGTGGTGGTCTCACTTGGTGGGGTGGTGGTCTCACTTGGTGGGGTGGTGGTCTCACTTGGTGGGGTGGTGGTCTCACTTGGCGGGGTGGTGGTCTCACTTGGCAAAACGGTGGTCACACTTGGCGGGGCAGTGGTCCCACTTGGCGGGGTGGTGGACTGGCTTGGTGGTGCGGTACTCGTGTTGGGTGTGGCGGTTGTCGAGGTGGTGGTCTCGCTTGGCGTAGCGGTGGTCTCGCTTGGTGGGGCGGCAGTCGAACCACCAGATGGGATTGTAACATCTGATTCAAATAAAATGAATGAGTACATTTCAAAATTAAACAAGACAAAGACCAAAAACGCCATGTTTGCTCAAAGTTCCATAAAGCGACAAATACTCTGGGTTCTGGTTTTATAAAATGATGGACAGACGACAAACGGACGGTAATTGGGAGTCTCAAATAAAATGAATGAGTATATTAATTCAAAATTTAAAAAATAAAAATACCAAAACAAAAGACATGTTTGCTTAAAGTTCCATAAAGTTCTGGTTTAAGGATGGACAGACGAACATGCGGGAATTGGGAGTGTTGTCTCACTACACACTTCTCTCTTTCTGTGGGCTGGATAAGGAATAACTTTAAAACTGACAACCAAAGATTGTCAAAATTACAAATTGAGTTTTGGATAGGTCCCTAAAGTTAAGAATTGTTTTGATCAGGTTTTCGGATTTAGTATTTGCATATTCTTGTGGAATGTTGACAGCACAATCCGTCTCTAATTTGCCATAGTGATCAATGCCGAATTAAGTTGGCATAGTGACCAATGCGGTATTGGTTAAATGGCAAAAATAGCCAGTTAGAGCATTCGTCATTTGAATGCATGCTCTATCTCCAAAACGATAAGGAATACATGCACGTGGATAATGGGCGCGAAAACTTAAAATTGAAAAAAGTCGGATTGGTCACTATGGCAAATTATGGACGAATCTAGGCGAGCAGCATGAGAGTGCTGTATGCCGACCAAGCAACAGGGGGCTGGGGGTGCTGCGCCGTTGTCTTTATCTTGTAAATTTCGTGTTTTAAAATGTCCATGACTTGAGTTAGATTCAGACTCCACTGTGACCAACTCAAGTCACCAACTATGCAGCTATGGGTGCTGATCGCAGTTTTACATAAAACGTACTTATTGTGATGATGGTATCAAACTTACCTTGAATTTTTCTGTCTCAGGTGATACCGTTTTAGTATAATTACTGAAATAATTTCCAAAATGCATTTCTGTCATCCGAATATAGAAATTTCACATTGGAATGAATACGAACAGTCAGTCTGAATTCATGTACACAATGAATACGAACAGTCAGTCTGAATTCATGTACACAATGAATACGAACAGTCAGTCTGAATTCATGTACACAATGAATACGAACAGTCAGTCTGAATTCATGTACACAATGAATACGAACAGTTAGTCTGAATTCATGTACACAATGAATACGAACAGTCAGTCTGAATTCATGTACACAATGAATACGAACAGTCAGTCTGAATTCATGTACACAATGAATACGTACAGTCAGTCTGAATTCATGTACACAATGAATACGAACAGTCAGTCTGAATTCATGTACACAATGAAGTAAATTGAAACTTTGACATGTTGGTTTGTATCTCTTGATTCTTATCGGTTATGGATGCATTTACCAAAGGTGTATACTGGCTTAAAATATTGTGATTCCTTACCTTTCGATCGAGAACAAACAGCCGGACAGTGTTTCTGTAACCATTGTAGGGCTGATTTCATCCAATTGTATGGCTCATCATTTGCTGACTCGTGTGACGGACAGATGTAACAACGATTCGTCCCTGTCGCCTCTGTACAACCCAAGTTTACTTGGAATCAAAACAGAACAAAACACGTTTTGTTATATAGAGTTTATATTACACATTGTGTGGTGTCTCATCCACAATTTGACCATATTTTTTTCAGAGGGAGAGGGGGTATTTCTGCAGACTTTTTGTCTACTCTATAGGTCTGTAAGTAAGATGAAATCAAAAGCATATTTAGGTTTCGACTTGAAATCATTCTTAAGCAATCTCCAGTGACAGTGACCAAAATGCCCCCTCCCCCACAAAAAGGTAAAGAAAACAACTTAAATGACACAATATCATCAAGGTGTGCCATGATCGGGAAAAAATGCAGCTGTGTTGTGAATCGGGGAGAGATGGTAATGGAATGGGTCCATATAGGGCCTATGTCCCACGGCAAAAAAATAAATAAATAAAAATAAAACATAAATAAAAAATAAATAAACAACTGTGCATTAACCTATATGCATTTGTATTCAAAAATAAATGTTGGACTTTATTTTCTTTAAAAAAATCCTACAAAGCCGTGAATTAATGTTATCAGAAAGGTTTTGCTTTTAAATTAATTTAATACAAATTAATACAAATTTAATAAACAATTTAATACAATTTTTTACAAAACCTAGTCTCGATACCGGTATATACCACCTGCATGGAAGGCGACCGTTCTAACCACTAGTCTACAATTCCACTATAATTTGTCGGTAAATTAATTATTGAAGAACCTTTTTAAAATTATATTTCTAAGCCAATTTCTAATTCATTGCCGAATGTGCTGCAGAAAAAGAAATCACGATCCAGCTTCCTTGAAAACTGGACCCGCCCCTAGCTAATCTTTCGATAGGAAAGACTTATAACTTACCAAAGGCAACTGCCACAAGTGTCGTCACCAACGCTAGATGCAGTGACATCATGTTTTCTTTAACAGTCAATTGCTTGGTCTGTTTTACTTAGATGCTTTTAGTTTCCAATTGATATTCACACAAGAAGATGAGCTGATCAGAGGTGAAACTGTTGTGGGGGAAAACACGAATTATGAAGGCGGTTCATTCAGAGCGACGCGCTGCTGCCGTTGTCAATGTCACGCACATCGTAGTTCACTTTGATTTTATCATTTCAGTCAATTGTTTTCGCTATAGGCCTGTATAATAGCCATACATACGTCACGATTGACGGCAGTCTATCTAGTCATTTTACTGTCTGTAAAGATTAAAGGGAAAAAACAACATTGGTAATGTTGGACAAAACTGCTTGTATGAATTTGCTTACATTCAAGATATACATTAAACAACCATGCCTGTGGAAGTATCAGCTCTATGCGGTATCTAAGTCATGAGAATAGTTTGAACAAGCATTCACAAATTTTCACAAAAACACTAGGAGCAAAAAATTGCCGTCGCCACCTTTTTTTGTAAATTTAAATTTTTTGTTCGTGTTTTCTCATTTCATATTGATTTCAGGATGATTGGTACATTTACCAACTTCACATTACGCAACTTTTCAGATATGAATTTTGTAATTTTATAGTCTTGTAATTACCGATATTATACCTTCCCTTTAATGAGCGAACTGTCATAATATTACAAATTACTTCGTTACATCATTTGACCTTTCTAACTCATAGGTTATCAATTTTCCTTCGCGTGTCGTCGCGTGTATACAAAACGTAGTCTTGTTCAATACCACCTCCGCTACAGTCGAAGTGTTATGCCTATGGCGGGGCGTACGTTAACAAAACCGTTATCATTTTACTGTCTGAACAATGAATGTCCAAGTAGGGGTGTGGGACCAGGGTGTGGCACATTGGCCCAATTTTGGGGATATTCCAATATATCGGTAAAGGGAAAAACTGCAGATCATTGAAATCGTCTCGTGCACGGAACGAAAGTTGAGCCCAGGCCCTCGGACCAACAAGACTAGTCTATGTAAGCCCATCGGTCGGGGGAATAGAACAACAAGACAAGTGAGGGAGTAGGGGACCCAGTTGAACCCTACCTTTGTCACAACTGACAACACACAAACACGGTTTTTAAACATCAAAAACAACCAATCTTTGATAGATATGTGTCCAAGTGAAAGTTATTGGTCACTTTGCCCAATGCATTGATAGAATAAACCATTAGGCCTATTAAGAGATTCAGGTTATAGTTTAACCAATACTTTAACCGTTTTCTTATTTAATTAACCCTGTCTTGACTAAAAAGCCAAGGTTTGATCATTTTTAACAAATCTGTTTTTATAGAGTATTTTGTGCCCAGCACACACGCCTCCCTGATTACTATAATATGATACAGGCCACACGGTACTGTTTCCACGGTAAAGAAAAAACAGCTTATAGTCGTTAATACCTACATGTAGGTAATAGAGGTGATTTATTGTGCTTTGGAGTCACCATTTCTATTTCAGTTGATAGCCATAATTAAAATGTCATCACGATGAATTTCCAAAGGAATGAATACAAAAGAAATGCCATTAACCTGTTGATATATTGATGTAGTTTGAGCTAATGATCTCTGGTAGCATTTTGCTCAGGAAAAAGATGACCTTGGGTTCGCGCCAAAGCAATGAACAACGCTATGATAACCTATGGGCTCCCAGTAATAATGTTTTATAACATAAGGCCAAAAATCCATGCGGTGAAGCGCTTTATTCCAACCAGTGAAATATGATACAAGTCTAAGCGATTATTAAAAGCAGACCAAATTTCCCATACACAAAGTATGGTGGCTAAGAGAGGCCTCACAAATCGGGCAATCGTTCATACCCCTATGTGAAAAAAGTTGTTTAAAATACAGCATGGCATAATTCCAATCGATCCAGCAAGTTTGGCTGCAATTGGACATCGTTTATAGCAAAATAACAAAAGAAAACTAAAAATGTCAACGTGCGGGTCTGAGGTGACGTGCGCGGAGACCAGAAACCAGAGACTTTTTTGGCCTGATACTTCAATTTCAATTGGATATGAACACAAAACCAAGGTTCTGCATTGTCACATTGTTACCTTTATGTTTTAATAATCGAGTGAAAGTTCATGTATCTCGTTATCACTGTGTGCGTGCAGGTCGGATCTAAGAGACGATGGATCCTTGACGATAAGCGAGGAAGGGGAAGGGGACAGGGGACGTCATGTGAATTATACTGACTAGATATAACAGTAATGTTCGTAATACGGTTTCTAATATTGACCTTCTAAGTATAGTGTTTCTAACAGGTAAAAACAATGTAAACAGACGAGTGGTATACCACATGTATTAAGTCCATCAAGGTCTCTGGGCACGTGTCTTTTTGAACATGATTTATAATACGCACACGTTGGCTTTGTCAGATTATTTTGTTTTCCATTGGGCGTGGCATTGATAGATCGAGTGACTTAACGCCATTGGAGACTTAGCACACCCCTAAGACAACATGTTATTATTGATGGTTTATTAAAACAATATGAACTTGTAGCCAAAGGCTAAATTGAGTCAAATTTAACATAAAATATCTAAAATAAAAACATTCCAGTTACAGTATAAAAATAGATCAATCAATCAATCAATCAATCAAAAGTCATTTGTATAGCGCCAAAATCAAAAGTGCTCTAAGGCGCTGAGGCACAGAATGAAAATTGTTAATAAGTCTCCTGAAACAGGTGATACGATCATTTATGTTTAAAAATTCAGTTATGTAAGAGTATTGATATTGACTTTAATTAAAATATTAAATATTAAAATGAAATGAAGAATGGATAGAAAACAGACAACCAAGTATACAGTATATTGTGTACACACGCATATTTCACACAATAAAGTTTTGAAATCATCAGCATATATATAAACATAGACAACCAGTTGTCCTAAATCTGTAAGACAAATTATTACTGCATGGTTTATTGATTTGCAAGCTAAGCCTTGTCTACCCCGATGAAAATATTATTTGATAAACACGCATAACATTTTGTGTAGGCCCTATGTGATATTGCATGCTGCAATGTTATTGGATACAACCAGAAGTTCATGCCTTTGTACTCCCCTTTGTCTTAGATCTTGGTGGTCATTAATGTATTAGACATTGTGGTGTAACTATGGGGGGATGACACCTGAGGCCCCCACCTGAGACCCACTCAGAATTCCGACCCCTAAGAAAAAATATGGTCTAATAAAAAGTACCCCATGAAAATCTTGGTTCCCCTCTAAGTGCCTCCCCCTCCCCATAAACCAACCTTAGTTATGCCACTGATTGGCTGTTAATTTATTTGTTATTTTATTTTGTAAATAAAGACTTCAATTCAATATTTTTAAATTTTTTTACAAATATTTTTCAGTATACATGTATTACAGTGTATATAAATCTAGATCAAATAATGTCTTTTGGTGATCGCTGGCAAAATTGGAAAAAAAGAAGACAATCACAGAAGTATTAGCAAAACTTGGTGTCCCTCCCAGTTTATGGAACATTATAGTGATAATTATTCTATAATATTTTCTATTTCTGTTTGTGACTTTGTTTCAGGATGTATGTCCTCTTTGTGGATATTGCAAGGGAGAATTGTGGATATAATGGAACCACACTTGCTGCAAAGTAACATGTGCATTATCACTGCTTTAGGGATATCATGTACATGGATTGGATCCTCTTTGTGGATATTGCAAGGGAGAATTGTGGATATAATGGAACCACACTTGCTGCAAAGTAACATGTGTATTATCACTGCTTTAGGGATATGATGTACATGGACTGGATCCTCTTTGTGGATATTGCAAGGGAGAATTGTGGATATAATGGAACCACACTTGCTGCAAAGTAACAAGTGCATATATATGTTTGACCAAAAGATGGCGCTGCAGCGATGACCTTTTAGGGTCATAAACAAAAATCAAAAATTCAAAAAAAAATTATGAATTTGCAAACAAGTTGATTATTTAATATTATTTTTTCAAATTTGTAAATGTTAAAATTCAGGAAATGTAACCTAACATTTACCTTAATGAAAATCTGTTATTTCTAATTAAGTGGTCATGCTTGCAGAACTTTTTCTATGAATATATATGCTTACTGTCTTTGAATCAGGATGTATATCAAACAACCAGTCTATGAAAGTGTCAGCTCAATAGAGTGTCGAAGTCATGAGAAAAGTGGGAAAAAACATTCACAATTTTTACAGAAAACATAAGTTGCCGTAGGCATTTTATTTTGTAAATCTGCATATTTTTGTTGTTGTTTTCTCTGAAATGAGAGCACATCAGACAAAGTCGTTGTTTTCAGGATGATTGGTACTTTAAGTAATCCCACACCTTCACCCCACCCTCACCCATGTGTCACACCCCTGTGCCACACCCCTGTCCCCACACCAATCAATCATCAGTGGGTTATACTGAGATGGCCCTGAGCACATTTATCATGGCTTCATGTGTGGAAACCAATCTAAGAATACCGCCCCCTGCTGTGCTCAGTATAGCGGCATTCGAACTTGGGACCCATTTGTGTAATTTGTCATCCTAAATAACTGCTTTAATTTTAAATTGTTCACTCTAACTAAAATTAACAATGTATTTACATCAAAAAGCTAATAATATGTCTATTTGTAATTAAGCAAATGTATCTATACTTTATAAGTATGTATAAAAAAACTGTGACATTTCAGCTTATTAATATTTCATTGTGTAGTTAACGAGAAAAAAGTGACAATGCATTCAGATTATTCGTATTCATTTGAGTGACACACATTCATTTTTGAAAATTATTTCACAAATTTGACTTAAACTTGAGCACCTGGGAGATAAGAGATGTTTTGATAGCAACTTTACATCAAGTAAGTTTTATGTCAAACTACGATCATTTATGTTTGTTAAGATTATCAATAGTGTCTATAGTGGATTTAATATCACTCTACAGATAATACATGCATCCGTTTCTTTGGGATTATCAACCGTACTATGCATTACAAGTTATTTGGTTACATAACAAAATTAAAAATGCATAACATAAAGAATTTAACATACAATTTAAAACAATTCAGCCATTACTAAGTTTTTTTGATTATAGGCTGTGTAGATTATCAGCTTACGACGTTGAGCGTTGTGTTTCGAATTCAGTTTCTAATTGCGATAAAACTGCAAGTTTAGTTTAAAGGATTCAAGAGCAAATTTGAAATAAAGTATAATTTGAATAAAGGTTCATAAATGGTAAGTTTTATACAAAGACATCATTGTATCGAAGCTTTTTTTTATTTACAAAGCCAACTAAAAGGAACAACGAACACACAACATCATGATTCTATAGTCTCGCCACAATCAACATTATTAGTCATTATATTACCTTTTACACTGAAACAAGATATTTTCAATCAAGTTAATACGAACAATATGGACAGAAAATGTTTGACTAAATATTGTTTAAAAATATAAAAGTTTCAAACAATAAGAACAGTTTTGCTCAGTGGGGGAGGGGGGTAAGGATAGGGTGACGTTCAGGACGGTCATTGAAATTTGAAATCTGCCCAACCTTTGACAGCAAACCTTTGACAGCAAACGAAGCTCATTGAGGATTCCAACGGTTATGAAATGCGCTATTATAATTATTTAAAAAGAGTTTATGCAATATAATTAAATAATTCCTTCTCAAACAGTATCTCATCAACAAATTAACATTTCATGGGATCTGAGGGAACAGTTTGCCCACAATAGGATGTGGAGGGTATAAAAGGATATTATTTGTAAAATGAAATATGATGATGGCGTTATCAAGGGTGCCATGAAAATAATGAGTTGATACTGAAATGCAAATTTTAAGAGTAACGACGCATTTTCATTTCACTGCGTTTTAGTTGTTTTGTGAGAGTACTCCACACAATGCCACGGCTATACACTAGTGCATTAAATGGCTGGGAATACTCGCCATTCAGGTTCCTGTAGTAAGGAGGACCAGTAAACCCTCCCCGACCACGTACGTCTTGAACCACCAACCTCCTTTAGCTCATCTGCGCAGTTGTAAGTAGAGTCAGCATCGTTGTCACGATCGTACGTCGAGAATGGCTGTCCATTGTGCTCAGGAGTAAGAGAATCACCTAGGAAACAGACAAAATAAATAAATTAAATGACGCAAATAGATTTATTGAAACCACACCTCATCTGTCTCAGTGAGATCTAAGATAAGCAACAGGTCTGCCTCAAGGCCCCCCCCCCAACGGCCGAAATAAAGTAATTCATGCAGGCACAGGGAACACCGCGCGCAGTTAGTAAAAACGTAGGTAAAATGTGCATAATTCATTCTGTATAAAGCGCAACCGGGGAAATAAATTACCGCGCACAATGCCATGAAAAAAGGAAAAGGAAAATGAATAATTAAGTAAGTAAACATAGGCATATGTATACATTCTTTGAACCCATTTATCAATGAATCAACCTATGAATGATTAAGCTAATTGCATTGTGTCGTTAACGAGAAAATAAGTGTTACAATGCATTTAGATTGGTCATTGGTAAACTGGAACATCGCATGCATTCCAATGTGCAAAAACGGTACCTTCTCAAATAATTTATTATCGGCAATAATTATTTTCACATTTTTTCTTTAAAGATGACAGCATATAGGAGGGCACATGATAGTTGTAAGGGGTGTAGGTGGGTACTCACGACACAGAGGGCACATTGAGGGCACGTCATGTAGGCTAGTATCTTTTACTGCATACTTTGCCCTCAATACGAGGCTTGTAATTATCTGATATAAAGCATTTGCTGAGTAGGATATTTTAGAGGTCCTATTTGATATGTTCAGAAAACCTACTTACCATATGGCTTTTGGTCATGTTATGGGTATTCTGATCCATAAACCAGGTGGAGTATGTACGTATCTCCTTCGATGCGAAATTCTTACAATCCCCTTGGTGTAGACCCATCACTAGCTTCAAGATCCGCTCATCTCCCATGTATCCCCGCTTACGTTGGTGAGACGACGGAGGATGTCGTTCCCCAGCCAGAACTCTCTAGTCTTGTCCGCGAAACCATTGCTATACTCGTCCCAGCTGCGGGTGAAATTAACCGTCCCATCCTGGCGTCGTTGGAATGAATACCTTTACAGATGTATGATATAACAACAAAATAGAAAGTTTAAATAAGTTCAGAGTCCATTTTAATGTATATGTTAATCATTATTGTTTATAAAGTGTGTTATAGTGAACTTACAATCCATCCTTTTGAGTCCGTTGTCATATCACAGTAGACATCTAAGCCTTCTGGATATTGCGATGGGTTGATGGTGTAAACACCATCCGTGGTGTAACCAGCATCCAACAAGGACTGGCAGTCGAGAAACGGGGCAGTTGTCGCACTAGGCGGGACGCCAGGCGAACCGCCAGATGATGGGATTGTAACATCTGATTCAAAAAATAAGTACATTTTAACTTTAACAAGATAAAGACCCAAAACAAACGCCATGTTTCTAAAGTTCCATAAAGCGACAAATACTCTGGGGTCTGGTTTAAAATGATGGACAGACGGACGGACAGGGAAATTGGGTCGGTTTGTCAAGTCAAGTCATGGGAGCCTTCATGAAGCAAAGGTGTTACTCCTGATTGCCTTAAGCTTTCTGCTGTAACTACTGATTTCGTGCATAAAGAATTACTCAAATTAAATTCTAATAAGAGTACAGGTCCAGATAATATACCCGTCAAATTCCTTAAAGATGCTGCTAATGTACTAAGAGACCCAATTTCGTTCATTATTAATTTGTCCATTTCCAGTAACACTGTTCCCATTGAACTGAAGTTTGCTAGAGTTAGGCCATTATTAATTTTAAAAAAAAATAGCAGATCTGATGTTGGCAATTACAGACCGGTCAGTGTACTAAGTGCAATATCTAAACTTTTGGAAAGAGCTGTGTACAATCAATTAGGAAAATATCTCACTGATAATAACCTCATTTATAACACAAGACTTGAAATTCTTGCGTCGGGAGATAAACAATTGATTTAATTTTGCTCTACACCGACGTGTCAATTATTTATCTCCCGACGCAAGAATTTCACCAATCTATATATATCGCGGAACCCGCTTTATAGGATTCTAGCCGGCCAATTGTCATCGAGGCAAGCTCGGTGGTCGAGAGGTTAAGACGTCTGCACTAGTAAGCAGGAGGTCGTGGGTTCGAATCCCGCCGAGTCGCCTGTGTAGTTTTTCACAGACACTCGGAAAACACTGAGCATACAGTGCTATACACACGTCGGTGTAGAGCAAAATTAAATCAATTGTTTATCTCCCGACGCAAGAATTTTACCAATCTATGACACCTGCTTGATTCATTTTAAACTGATTATATTCGTTCTCAGATGGCCAAGGTAATTATACAGGTATGGTGTTATTGGACTTACAGAAGGCTTTGACACTGTAGACCATGTGATTTTATGTCACAAATTACAAGCTATGGAATTCATTCAGAGTCTATTAATTGTTTCAATCATGTCTCTCTAATAGACAGCAAATTGTCAGTGTTAATCAGGTTGAATCACAACAAATGGAAATAACATGTGGTGTTTTCCACAGGGTAATATAATAGCCACTACTTTTCCTCTTCTATGTGGACGATATGAAAATAAGTGTTCAATCTAATTTGCTGCTGTATGCTGATGACGTGCCCTGTTCATTTCTGGTAAAGACCCTGGAAGTTATAGCTGACAGTTTGAGTAGGGAGCTATAATCATGCAGGCAGTGGCTGATTGATAACAAATTGTTCTTTACCTCCCCCAAAAACTGAGTCTATCCTTTTGGATCCAAGAAGAAATTAAGCAGCGTTGATAATTTGAAGTGTCTTGTAATGGGGAAGATTGTTACTACTTCAATCTCAGTTAAATATCTGGGCATTAAACTTGATCAGAGTCCAACTGGTTAGAACATTGTAAATTTGGTGATTAAAAAGGCTGGTGCTAGATTGCATTTTCTTTACAGACATGCCAACTATTTGGAATGAGAGATCTCAAAACACTTTGTTCTGCTCTCTCACACAATGTCATTTTGACTATTGTTGTTCATCCTGGTTCTCTGCATTGTCGGCAAAACTGAAAAAAGGCTGCAAGTTACACAAAACAAATTAGTCCGGTTTATTTTAAACATGGATTCTAGTCACATATTGGTCAAACACAGAATTGAACAAGCTTGGCATGTTTTTAAAGCGTTAATGATCGTGTTATACAACTCAAGCTAAATCATGTTTTATACAATTTTTCATGAAATGGCACCAGACTACCTCTGTCAAAAATGTAGGAAGGTTTCAGATATACATAATTATTCCCTACCAGGGTTCCACTAATTTTGTTGTTCCAAGAATGAAAGGGGTGAGTGCAATACCTTTTTATACCGGAATTCATGAATGGAATTTACTTCCTAATAAACTAAATTTCCAACAATCAATTTTCCAGTGAAAAAAATTTTTATTTTTTTTTTTAACTATTCTTCGCTTTTTACATTTTTATTTGCCTTTTGTATTGTATTTGTTTGCCTGTGTGTTTTTGGTGACCAAAATAAAAGTGTAAAGTAAAGTAAAGTCACATGTCATTTTGTCAAAGTCTAAACCAAGTATACTCGTCATTTATTTACAAGTCCAAGTCAAGTGACAAGTCAATGAAACAATGTCTCAATTCATTTGGTCCAAGACAAACTGCATATTTCTTTCTTTCTGGGCTGGATAAACAATCTTTAAAAAATGCCAACCAATAAGAAATTGCCCAAACAAAATAATTGACAATGGTATTTTGAGATAAGGACATTAAACGCACAGTGCAATTTGCTTGGTCTTAACGATTTTGCACATGGTGCGAAGTGAAAACCATCTATCCTATTAAAAAAAAAAAAAAAAAAAAAAACTACATGGGCGCGTAAGAATGGCCCAATTCGTCCCTAATTTAATAGTGACCAATCCGGACTTTTCAGTTTTAAGGTTTTCCCACATTCAAGACCTACCATTGTATCTAATCCACATGCATGTATTCCTTATAGTTTTGGAGATAGAGCATGCATTCAAATGACGAATGCTCTAACTGGCTATTTTTTTACATTTTGGCAAAGTGACCATTGTACATTGGTCACTATGCAAACCTTTAATTCGGGATTGGTCACTATGGCAAATTAGGGACGAATTTTTTTTTAACAGTAGGCTACAATAAAAGATATAGCATAAAAATCATTTCTAGGAAAGACTGACACCATCCTCATGCAGTTAACACCTGGGCCAGCTTTCATAGAATTATAAGCAGAAAAATTATGCAAATATTTGCTAAGCAATATAAAACAGACTACCAGCGGAAATGCATATATTTTGTATGAAAGTTTATTGGTAACCAGAAAAAACCGCTAAACACATTTTTTCTGGTAAGCAATTTTATCTGCTTAGCAGCTCCATGAAATTGACCCATGGTAAGTTTTAATTGATTAATTCTCACCGCTGCGGTTGAACCGTTAGCGAATCTTCGTCTCATTTGATGTAATTAAAGGGTTGTCAGTGTATAGTACGGCTTGAATGACCTCTCGGGTGTTTTATTCACTCACTGAGCTGGATTCTGGTGCAGCGGACACGGGTCTTGAACTGGTAGCACCCACCGGAGTTTGTAAGGTCTCATGGGGTCTGGTTCGTTCCCCAAAGTAGCACACTTCAGCAGAGACGAAGTGAACTTTTATAGTTTGAGAAGGGGGAAATACATCGTCTTAAAAAGAAGTTATAAGTTAAATCAGGAGAACCCGGGATTTACTGCCATTTCTCTAACATTTAACATTGACTCAAAAAATACTACATTCGGAAAAAAAGGCCGATGTTAAAGTAGACTTGAATCCTTCATCTAATTCCAGATAAAATAGATTTTTAAAATAGATTGAAATAATTATTTACAGATCTGAAATAAAATGAGTCATTTGAAGAAGCTCTTACAACTTTTAATCAATATTCGTGATAGACCAATAAAATGAAAGGTTACCATGGTTATAAATATTAAAAAATGACTTTATTTAACATTATTTTTTTGTCAAATGATATAACATTTCATAACCATGAGTTGTATGTTTATATTCTCAATACTTTTACACTACTGACCAAGTAAACATCTAATTATTAAGAGTCCTCGTTCGCTAATTTGTTTAAGGAACATGTCCATTTGGAGATCCGTAGCTCAAATATCAACGCAAATATAAAAGCATTCATATGTTTTTGTATTCAAAACAACAAGCAGACAAAGCATAGAAAAATCAAATCACGGATATTCATGAAAACAAAAATGGGTCATGTTCATCCCTGAATTGTATCTCCCAAAAAAATCAGTGGTTAAACAAGTTGTAACAGTTTCACAGAAACTAACTCCATTAAATCTTAGCCCTTTAGGATTTTCTTTTTTCGTAACAAGTATGACCTGAGACAAGTTTATGCAACCAGTAATACGTCATATATTTATGATTTTTCTTAAGACGTTTTCCGAGAAATGCTGAACAAAAGGTTTGCGCGTCATTTGCGGCGAATAACATACACGGACCATACAATTACAAAACCTGTGATAGTTTGAGATTATTACGTTTTGTCAAAATATTGTCATTAACCGAGTAAATAGTGACAATGAATGTCAATTTACCGTATTCATTATAATGTTGAATTTAGGAAAAAGGAATTTTAACAACAAGAAGCAACAACAACGGCAACATTATTAATATTATGTTTACGTTATGCCCCTGGTCACCGAACCAATTATCATTCCTATAATCTTTCTCAGCTCCCTCGGGGGAGTATACAATACGTAACCCTAGCGCTTCGGAGACTTTTTCAAACACAATATTAACTTGTACTCTCACAGGTACCCATTTATACTCCTTGGTGGAGAGAAACACAATAAGTAAAGTGTCTTGCTCAAGTACCATGGTTCCAAGTCTTGATGAGAACCCACATTCTGACGACTCAGCCATCAGAACATAAGTCTGATGCACTAAACCGCTCGGTCATGGCATCTCTCCAAAATAACAACACCTCATTTTATATCCATAAAGAGCTTAACACCAACTAAAAGAACCAAATATCCACGCATTATCTTCTGTAGCTGCGTCATATTCATGTAAACTTTAGAAAATTTGATAACAAAAAATTCTCATTAAGCTATAATACCACCAAAGGAACACAGACAGAAGAATGATTATCTCTGCCCGTGAAACAGCAGAGATATTTATCATAATGTGTTCCAAAACCCCACTGCGACTGTACACAACTCCGTCTGATAAATAATGCATGCAGCATCAATCAGTAAAACTGTATTTTTTTAGTAAGAATATGAAAATAGAAATGAAAATATATTTTATTTATTTTGTTTTAAAGTGTTTAACTGAACAAATCAAAAACAGGGAAAAAAATTTAAGACTCATTGAGACTCAATCTTACAAAATGAGTCTGAAGTAACCAAAGTGGCTGTTATGTACAGGCCCTAAACAAAACATGTATTTTCCTAGTCTTCAGCGGATTTTTATGAAACTTCGTGAGATATTTTCAGACAAACAAGACGTAACCTATCCGGATAACGTCATACAAACTTCCATAAATCACCATTTGAGGCGCTTTACCCATTGTCTGGAATGTTTTTCTCATTGTTGGTCAAAATAGTATTTTCCCCAAATTGGCAGCGCCCTCCGGGGAGGGAGGGTTGCTCTCCTATTTCCCCAAGGGTGGAGCCTAACCCCAAACCCCACTGCCCGTGAGCAAATATCATTATACAAATAAATAATATACGTGTGCTTTGCATCTCTGCCTAGTCATATCTGTGGACTTATATATTTCAAATATCTGAATTCCACTGGTATAAAGACCGATGTCTTGGTAAGTTCATGTTTTCACTACCAATCAATAATATAAGAGTAGGCCTACCTTAAATTTAAAAATTTTAAAATAGTTTTCTCTCCTAAAATTTAAGCTTTCTCCCACTTTTCCCAGTTTGTTGGAGCTGGTGCCGCTCCTTTTCCCGCATATTTTTCCAAAATTTTCGTCCGTTGGCTGTCAAACTTGGCACAGATGTTGTTTTTAGTACAATCACGTCAATAATCTGACGTCACTTGGATCATCGCTAGAGGGCGCTTATGCTAACATATTGTGGGTCATTTATACCCAAAACATATTATTGTTGAAGATTTTACAAAAAATTGGTTCTATCTTCCATTTTCCCTAAAACGACAGGGCAATTGTTTCAACTGTTCTGGACAATTGTTTGAAAGCTTGCTATATGAGCCCATAACTTCAATGTATAAACAGGTGCGTAGCCAGAGATTTTTCATGGGGGAGTGTATGTTTGTTTCCCCAAAAATGGAAGATCTCAACGGGTTAGATGTGCTAATTATATTGTGAGCTCAATTCTTGCACGAATGTCCGGGAGGGGGTAAAAAACAACACTTTATATACCATTTTCTCTTCTCTGCTATCACTACACAAACGGTCCGTGGGGGGGGGGGGGGAAACAATTGATAGGTACATTAGTTATTCACTTTATACTGAAAGGGGGAAATACTCGCATGGGAATTATGGACACAAAGCATAAAATTGTTGCATTATTCAGAGCTGTATTACTTCACATTATAACAACGTTTCAAACAAGCCTGGTCGTTATTCACCAGGTTAATACTAACATTAAGATCATCAAGATATACCGTAACTAAATCAAAGATATATCGCCCGTGGTTGTTGCTATTTTGACGGCAATTTCTGAAAACAAAATTCCTATCGAAATATTGCTATTTATCTTGAGTAAAGGATAAAAAATGCTGAAAATTTACATATTTCTCAAAATAATCATGAGAAGCATGGTTTTACAGTGAATGTCAGAAATGAATTGATGGTAGGTCCTGTCATAAATTAGGAAATAAACCTTAGCTTCTGACTATAATTTAATCAAATATATAATTTCAAAATATTTATTTTCCATTCTTTTCCATGTTCTGATGAAAACTTGCCGGTAAAATAGCAAAAAACACGAGGCGATGATACATTTGTAAGAGGTGGACTTATATTTACAATAATTACATAAAAACGTAGATATTCACAAATATTTAATACAGGATTGGTTATGCTGACAAAACTATTTCTATGAGAATGCTTACTCTCTGAACCAAAATATGCTTTATAATCAATCAACATGTGAAAGATTGAATTTATTACGTTGTGTCATTAACGAGTACATAGTGAACATACATTCAGATCTGTCATGCACTGTAAAAAATAATTGGTCATTTTGACTAAAACAAAATAGTCCAGCATGATGTCTGACATGACTTATTATAATTAGTCAAAACTTAGTGCTTGACTAGTGGATTTAGTCAAAAATGCGACTAGAACTAATTAACTAGTCCCCATATGACTAGATTTAAA
>CM055818.1:47965694-48010337 GCA_029582265.1 Zoroaster sp. YZ-2022 | reverse complement strand
ACACAAACATGGCGACGTTGTTCCTCATTGGTCAGTGTTTACGTCATTACGTTTGAAGTGGTCGTCTGTGATTGGTGAAAGTGTAATTTGCATATATGCGTACATTTAGATTTTGTTCTTCTATAGTTTTGATGCATTAAATATGCATCGCCCTTTTTATACTGGAAATTAAGGAAATGTTTGCTTTCATTTGAACACTGATAATTTCCTTTTCGAAAAGAAAAAATAATACTTTAAATGATATACTTCACAAAATAGATGTCAGAGCTTGGTTTTACAGCAAAAGGCCAACCTGAATTTATGATCCATCATAAATTAATTTCCGTACATATTTAAGTAAATCATGTTTCTCACGATTATTTGAGAAAGTATTTAATTTTACAGTATTTGTATTCACTTCCTCAAGCAAAATAGCATAGTGAAAGCTGCCGTTAATATAGTGAAAAATACGGGCGATACATCTTTAATATGACATGAGTCCTTGACTTTATTATCTACTTGTTTCATGCCGCAGTCATTTTTGCCAAATTTCTCACCTAGAGGGGCCAGACTATTTTCCTGCCAGCCTCGTTTTGGTCACGTTGATTTGTATGGGAGAAAAAAAAAGATGGCTGCACAGTTACAGTATTTATTATTCATGGAGGCAAGGATTGTGTAACAACGGTCTGTGCTTTCTATAGGAGTTTTGTCAAAAGAAAAAGTGCTTTTCCCCCATTATAACAGGTCATCATTTTTATTCTGAGGCAGCAGAAAGCTTTGGTAGTACTTTGAAGATCATTAATTATAGCTTTTATTACCTCATAGCTGAATACGTCGCCTTTCTGTCAAAGGGTTTCTCTTTTTGGAAATCCATCCCTGCCACATTATCATTATAACTACCTGTAGGCCTATTCGCCTTAGTCACGATAAACACGAAAGTGAGGCTGTAATTCTCACAACCGCACACTCTGTAGCTTACATGCTGCATGCACCAGCGAGAAGGCCAAATAATCTGATAGTTCCAAAGAAAAGTTCATTCCTGACATAAGGAATAAAATTAAAAAAATGGATGTAGCTATTTCCATTAATTTACTTACAATCCAATGACATTTGAAGGCGAGGTTGCTTCTGCAAACAGACACAATTACTAATTAGGTAGGTTACTACAATGAGCATGTACAGTTACACAAGGTGTTAGCCAGGATTTAGAACTAAGGTGTCCAAATTTGAAGGAAATTTCAAAACAGGGTGTCCAAATTGTTCACTTACAATACATTTACATGTAAATGACAGACAAAATAGGGTGTCCTAAATTGAAACAAGGTGTCGAAAAGACATCCAGACACCCCCTCTGGCTAACACTATGCGGGTACACAACCTCTTGTATTCAGACATAAGATGGCTAACTGAATAAGGTGAATAGTTGAAACACCTACACATAAAATCATGTACAAAACACAAACATGGCGAAGTTGGTCCCCATTGGTCAGTGTTTCCGTTCGTCACGTTAAAACATTTTGAAGCGTCGTCTGTGATTGGTTAAAGTGTAATTTGCATATATTATGCGTACATTTAGATTTGTTTTATTCTATAGGCCTTTGATGCATTACAGAGGTATCGCTTGTGTTTTTACCGGAAATTTCTGGAAATATTTCTTTTCAATGGAACACTGATAATTTCCTTTTTGAAAGGAAAAAAGGAATACTTTGAAATGATATATTTCACAAGATAGATGTCAGAAGCTTGGTTTTACAGTACAAAAAAGGCCAAACCGAATTTATGACGGGACCCACCATACATTCATTTCTGTACATATTTAACGGGATGCCATGGCCGAGCGGTCTAGCGCATCAGACTTGTGTTGTGATGGCTGAGTCGTCAGAATGTGGGTTCGAATCCCAACCGCGACCATGGTGCTTGTGTCCTTGAGCAAGACAGTGACAGTGTCCAGTGAAGTCACTGGACAGTCACTGAAGTCACTGGACAGTGCTCCTCTCTTCACCCAGGAGTATAAATGGGTACCTGTGAGGGTAGAGGTTGATATTGTGGTTGAAAATGCTTCCGATGCACTACAGTAGCTTGGGCTGTATACTCCCCAGGGAGCTGAGAAAGTTTAAGGACTGGTATTGGCCCAATGACCAGGGATAATAATGTAAAAGCGCCTTGTATCCTTTGGCAATTTGGCGCTCTATAAATGTTGTTGTTGAAAAAACAAGATGGCTGCACAGTTATAATATTTATTATTGATGGAGACAACGGTCTGTGCTTTCTATAGGTGTGTATTTCGTTCAACATGTTTTATTGTTTAATTACGACATCACGATATAATAAGTCTATATTTCTGGCACTTTTTCAGGTATTGGGATGTGGAATGGGACTTCAACATTTCCAGTAAAGGGACTACCTTTTGTTGAATCCCTACCACTGAATACCGGTAAAGAGCCCCACCCAAGGGACGGATCTTGGGTGACAATAGACCCTTTTGGCGGCCATCTTTAGTTTTGTAATACATATGTCTATGGGAATCAAAACGAGGCTCGTGTCCAAAATAAACTGATATAGTTAATAGCCCTACGTGTGTGAGTATGATGTGAGAGAGATGACGCCATGTTCATTGTGTAGCTGAACCAAAGTCAGAGATAACGAGTTAACCAGCCCATAATAATGTTTATTTCTAATGCTGTTGTATTCATCCTTTTGGAGACACATCCTGACTTTATAATTGAGATCAGACAGTGAATAATGTCGACCTTCGCAGTAATGGCGATTTCATTACACAAAATGCAAAACATGCACCGATACATGTTTTCTCATGATTGGACAACAATTACGTCGTGATACCTATGCAAAAGCCCTGTCTGTACCTAATTGGCTGATTTTCGCCCGGTATTGTGGCGTCGTATGAATTCCCATCTGATGCCAAACTACTGGGCCCATCTTCCCCAAGGAAAACCAAGGACTGACAGAGCCGTTGGACAAATATTTGGCTCTGTACATGGGTTTAAACCCGAGTGGGGGTGTATTCACACCAGCTTTTTGCCCAGTGGTGATGGTCGTGGATCACCCTCCTAAATTTTTTGGAGGCCAAGGGAGCAAATTCGACCAGGCTCCTTGGTAACACTTTATATAAAGGTTACAAATTATTTAAGGACAGCATTGTTGTCAAATGTTCCAAAGATAATTCAATTTTTCCCCAAAAATAAATCAATTTTTTCCCCAAAAAAGATTTTCCCCCAAAAATGTCAAATAGAAAATAACACAAAAATGAAACATTTCCTTAAAGAAATTTCCCGATGAATTTTCATTAAAAAAAACAACAACATGTATTTATTTCTTTCTAACTATTTCAAGGTACTTAAATTTAGCTTGAAATTTTGAATCATCCCGCAGTTCTTAGTTTTTTGATTTACTTTAAAAAAAAATAGGTTGATACAAATTGTATGTGTAATTTTTTTCCGTTGATAAACGTTGCTTTAAAAATACAATGGCGACAAAAGTACAATGGCGCGCGACGTAGATATTAAACGTTGCTTAACAGAACAGTGGCGACAAAGGAATACTCGTTATGTTAATTTATTTATTATCTATTATAATTTGTCCAAATGTCATCAACTTGTTTATTGCATTTTGTAAAAACAAGACTGGTCATCATTTTTTATGAGGCTGCGAAAGGCCTTACTTTGGAGATCGTATTTTTTTAAATTACCATTCTATTTCATTTTCTCTTTTTAAAAATCCACCCCTGCCACATTATCATTATGGTAATATAAATGTCCCTTTGTTGTCTTAACCCTAACTCCCTAGACAACAAAGGAAGTTGGGAGGATTTTGAAGGATTTTTATTGTTCAGTAACAATGCTTAGGGAGTTAGGGTTAATGTCCCTTTGCCCGTCTGATTGTCCTATAGTTTCTGTAATATAGTTTTGTTTGTCCTCGTTTTCTTTGTTTTGTCAAGTCTCCTGTCCATTTTATACTCGATGATATTATTACAGGCATTTCTACATAAGTCCTAGCAGTGGCGCACCCAGGATTTGATTGGGGGGGGGGGGGGGGCTCAAAATATTTTTATTTGAAATCCAATATGGGGGAGAGACATGGCTGACCCAAACCATAACCGCTGGCGCGGCTGCAGCCATGTCCCTAGTCGTGCTCGTCAGTGAACCTACGGCACATGTTAAATGTTTCCTGGTGGTTTCTAGTCATAAAAAGAAGACATTATGGCATGATTCGGACTCGTAGGGTTTTACCTTCCATATAATTTCCTCCTCTTGATGTAAAGAACTTGAGCTTGTTTCGTCTGCAAGATTTCTATAGTTAAAATACTTTCATTGCGTGGACGTAAAGTTTGTGATCATTCCGGGCGGAGCTAAATTTTTTCAAACACGAATTTGGCGGCAAAACCAAATCCCAATATTATCCAATCGGTGTTTGCTAAAAGAGTGTCACATAATCTTTGTAAATTAAAACCCAATCCTGGGCCATTGTGTACAAACTGGAAAGGAGTTGATTATAATGCGGGCGTGTTTAAATTTTACGAGTAACCTCAACGACAGTCAACGACCTCAACAAGAGAAACGGACAACAGAAAATGAAAATAAATTATGTTGCTCCCTGATCAGGGTGCACCATGGCAGGGGGGGGAATGAAAAAATGCTTGTTATATATACTGGTGGCCTTCAAGCTTACATGCACATGCATACGCAACGCCGTAAAATATAATAGTGAGTGGAATAAATGGAAAAACTTTGAGGGGAGCTGAGTCTCCTGAGTCCCCATCCCTTGTACCACTGCCCTATACTCCTTGAACTCCTCTGTAGACAAGGCTTGGGCTCAGATTTTGCCTCTTTTCCTGGCTCCTTCTTTAAAAATAAATAAAACATCAGCGGGCCTCTTGGAGGGGCTCGAGCCCCCAAGCCCCTTAGGGCCCGCCACTGAGTCCTAGGTCTTTGACTATGACTCCATAATTGCTTTATTGTTATTTTCTGATACTTTTGCCGTTCTTGCATTGATTTTTCTTTAAATCTCGCCCAATATTGTACAATGATTAACATTTTGGTTGTATTTTGGAAATACATGTCGATTTGAATTGAATTGAATTGAAAAATAATTACTTGTATACTGCAAACTGTAAAACAAGAAGAGATGATTACACATGGTGTTACCTGTATTAAAACTTAATTGTCTTATCCTATCCATCATGCAAAGCTTCAAATCACATGTACATTCATACTGCATGTCTGCTCTTTACAAAAACCGGGCTATTACAATAACACCAATTTCGTCAGCATGGTATTCATATTGGACGAGTTGCCCCATGCAATATGAACAACACTTCGTTATTAACATCTCAGTTTGTGACTGCTTTTCAATAGATCTAAAATGCATTAAAGGGACAATATCGTCACGATCAGAGCAGACTTTCAACAGGGCATGGAATCGGTGTCCTATAGTTTAAGATGAAACACCGTGACTGAAATTACTCGCTCATTTATGCAGCAGCTACGGTTATATGACCTTATCATGTGGGGTATTATTTTCAGTCACTGAGTTAATCTAAAACTAGCACTCTGATTCCATGCCCTGTTGATCGTGACGATGTTGTTCCTTTAATAAAATGTAGACGACATTTCTTCTACTTTTTTTTTCATGTCGCGACCATTTTTGTTAAAATCCCTGCACGTGAGTATGATTACAGCGCTGGTAATTCTCAGACAGAGGGGCAAGACTCATTATTTTCTAGCCTCAGTTTGGTTCCGTTGTTTTGTATGGAAGAAAAAAAACAAGATGGCGGTACAGTGATAAACAATATCATTTCATTGGGTGCATAAAGAGTGTACACAAAAATGGTCTGTACCATCTGTAGGTGTGTAATTCCTATTTAGGACAGCTTGCAGAGAGTAATCTATACTATTCTGGCTCTCGTGCGTGGGGTACGGAAGGGGACTAGATAAAATGAAGTTAGATTTGTATTAATGGTAATACTTTGTGTCGAATCCAGAGAAGTAACACTAGTGTGAGTATTCTCCTTCCCACCCTATCCCAAGAGTATGTTGACACAGGATCACGTGTCATTGCGCTAGAAAGTGCTACAGGAGTGGTGGGAGATGAGATAGGCGTCTATTTATTATTTTTTCAGACCAGTTATCCTGTGAAAGTTTCAGCTAATAACCAGTGACGTAGCCAAACGTGGGGGGGGGGTACCCGCCCCACCCCACTTGTTGACAAAATAGTATCTCTCGGTAAATTCACAAACGTGTTGGTATTTCTGGTTGACAAAATTTGTCGGGTCATTTGAGTGTAAAATTTGTGGGTAAAATAAAAAAATATTTACCCCCCCCCCCAATCCTGGAAATGCTACTGTTAATAACATTCTGTCGAGAAAATAGTGAAAATGCATTGCGAAATTTCATGATATAACATATGATGTATTCATCGAAGGTATTATGCGCTATATATATAAGAACTGTTCATTATCATTATTATTAGTTCGTCACCACGATTTACAAGATCATAAGTGGGGATGGATAACATTTAACATAATAGCATCTGAAATGTTCAATATTTCAAGGGATGTCTAATACCATCATCTACTTCAACACCAAGTAAGGTTCATTTAAACATGTGAACATTGAGAATACCAAAGGTAATCTATACAGAGGCCAATGTCATAGAGCTGCTAAACAGATCAAAATGCTTACCAGAAATATTTGCTTAGCATATTTTCTTGATTATCAGCCAAACTTGTGCATAAAATTGTATAATGCTTAGCGAAAAAATGCATTATCTACTTATCAGCTCTCTGGGGGTCAAGCACGGTTGTTTTAGGCATATGGACGGTGGTCTAAAGGTATGAGGGGATGCATCCTCTATCTCTCTCTCTCTCCCTCCTCCAATGGGTGTACGTACACTTTATTTCATTAATACAGATGATAAATATCATAGTTATAATAAATTCTCTTTGAACTCAGCGAAGCAGTCAAATAAATACAAACAATTACCAGTATTTGGATATGTATAAGGTTTTGACATTTCCCGGCTCGGTTCAGAAATGCGTCGGCTTAAACCAAAATAGCTGAGGTACTTTTCTCTGAATTATTATTTTTTTTGTTCTCTGGCGCAAATGATTTTAGCCCAGTAAAGATCAAGGTTTACTGCAATCAATTAGCTGTCAGTTTTAATAATTGAATACCATTTGCAGAGTAACCCCCCTTTGTTTGTTACGATGTACCAATTAAATATGCATACTAGTGTTGCAGTGTCTATCCATCAATATACACTTTGGCATCAAACCCGTCCATATGACAGCTCTCTGTTTTCCTTGGCCAACGATGATCCCATCGTTGGCCACACTGACTGTTGTTGGTTACTGTGTGTATTATATAGTTCCCTGGACCCTGGTTTGTTTTGATCGGCAAATGATGACTTCATCATAGCATTGGTTTACAATTGGCCAAGACCTTCACTGATTTTTTTTATGAACTTTGTGTTGTGTTGAAAATTGGATTATGTATCCAGATATTATGATTTATACTAAGAGCAATATCGTCACAATCAGAGGAGACTTTCAACAGGGCATGGAATCGGTGTCCTTGTTTAAGATGAACAGTGACTGAAAATTACTGCAGTTTGTGTTGTTTTCAGAATCTTAAAAGGACATAAAAGGAACAATATCGTCACGATCAGACTTTCAACAGGGCATGGAATCGGTGTCCTAGTTTAAGATGAACACAGTGACTGAAAAATTACTGGTTCATTTATGCAGCTACAACGGTAATATGACCTTATCATGTGGGGGTATTATTTTCAGTCGCTGAGTTAATCCGAAACTAGCACTCCGATTCCATGCCCTGTTGATTGATACGATAACGTCCCTTTAAGTCTCTGAGTAGGTGACATTTCATGTCAAAGTAGAGACCTACGAGATGGAGGCTAAAAACGGCTCGAAAAGTCTTCCTAAACTAGAATGTAGACCCCAGATAGCTTTACCATTTGTTTTAACAAACCCTTATATTTTCCTAGGGATCAGCTTCACCTTAAAAATGGGAGTTTTAAAAAGACACCCTGCACATAGTTCTCAATCTGCTCACAATGTTCAAAAAAAAATCCGATATACAGTGGTATAGAGAATGAGAAAATGACAGACAAAGTAATGCAGTGAAAAGTGTATATTAAAAATCTCGGAAAGTATTAGTTGTCAATAAAATATTGTGTTCAAAATGTAAATTCATTGAATACACAAACTAAAAGAATGTAAAAAACTAATAAAATATAATTATGTATTCAAATAAATCTATGTATACTATATATCTTTCTTGTGAATATTGAAAAATATGTACTCCTGACAATACAGTTGAATACGAGTATTGAATCCAAATACCCCAGGCGTGTTAAATGACATAATTAGATGTAAAAAACAAGAGCAGTCACGAACAGAGTGCATGCCTCCACAACATGTTATGTATTTATTAATCTGAACAATAAGTAAGTATTAAATTAATCTACAATTATAAGTGTCAATAGCATTTAATCTTTCCCTTATTGGCCTATTACTCGCCAATTAGGCCTATTGATTTTTGTTTTCACAAAATTAACCTATCCATGATCGACCGCGGGCATCTGCTTGATTCGGTTGCCAGTGATGCGTACTAGTTGCCTAGCAACGCACAATACAAGCGGGGATGATGTTGCCAGCAAAATTCTCCGTGAAACTAGGGCAAGCTTATTGGCAATTTTTATGGATTAAACCCAACATGTATGACCAAAGAGAAAGGATATGACCTCAGGCTGGAGACATTCAAATGTTGTAGCAATGGAGATCTACTTCCCTCTGGCCTTCAAGGCCATAATTAATGAATTTTTATCTTAAAGATTGGCACCGTTTTTGTCCTTATTGGAAATAAGCAAATCGCATTGTTTTTCAAATACAATTAAAAAAAAAATAATAAGTCGTTTTTAATCAATCAATTCGTAGTTTTCCCCCCAAAAGGAGACAAACTAAGTTAGGGGTGTCAATTGGTACTCCCTATAAACCTCCTTCATAACACAACAGAGGTCAATCCATAACACATACTATATTTATAAAATCAGTCTTTAAATATTCTGTATGGAGAGACAATTGCCATCCCTTATAAACCTCCTTCATGACAGAACATAGTTAAATGTGGTTGCTCCACAAATAAAACATTGGTTTTTCAAGATTAAAATGAATATTTGTTGGCAGGTGTCTTGTGGATGTGAAATGGAATTGAAATTTATTTGAGAATCGTTGCTTCCAATAAGGACAAAATGTTTCCAATTGCGTTTTACTTGATGAAACGTTGATACACATAATTATTGATGCCGATCATCCTTTGAAATTATTTCATCTGAATTACTTTCATCGTAGAAAAATGTAAAAAAAATTCTCTTTTTCATACGCTGTGATGACACTTTCACTGATGGTTAGATTAATAATACATTTCTAAAAGCAATATTAGAGGGTTGAAATGAACGTTTGTTATACAAAATATGAGTGTTGTACCTTCCTTTTAAATTGATTGAAATTCAGCAACATCGTCACGGAGGGGAGCGGCGACGGCGATTTCATGTTTTGTTTGTTTGCTCATTGTGTGTATATGGCTGGCATGGGGATCCGTTCCGTTCACTCCCCGCAGAGTGAAATAGCTGTCGTGTAGAAATTATCTTGCATTCAGATTGTTTCGTATTCATTCCAACGTGGACATTCATCTTGTAAATGATTTCACTAATTTTATTAAAACGGTAACACCTGAAACGAAAAACATTTCAAGGGATGTTTGATAACATCATCGACTTTACACCAAGTAACTTTAAATGTTTTTTTTTCAATGCGGACCAATTTAGTGGAGTGTCGTGGCCGAGCGGTCTAGCTTACCGGACTCAAGTTCTGGTGTTAGCAGCAGAATGTGGGTTCGAATCCCGGCCGTGACACTTGTGTCCTTGAGCAAGACACTTAACCATAATTGCATCTCTCCACCCAGGGGTTAAATGGATACCCTGAGAGGGCAGAGTTGGTTGATTAGCCCTATATGCGCTGTAATGGCAGCACTTGAGCTGTATACTCCCCAGGGAGCTGAGATGGTTTCAGGAATGATTTATGAGCCTTATGAGCCTTATGAGCAGGGGTAATAATATGCGCCTTGAGCACCACTCAGTTGGTGGATACGTGCACTATATAAGTCTACACATTATTATTATTATTATTAATTTGCATTTAACTGAAACCTTTATTGGTTGATTTCTAGTTATTTTTGCTTTTAGTATAGCCAAGAAGACCTGTGGGAGTAACAGGGTCAAGTCTATATGTTAAACTTGTTCTGTCTGTACACTTGTGATTTCCTCGGTAAATTTACCTTGGGGGAAATTTGCTAGAGACCAACCCCTAGAATTAAACCAGTGATCACAATACAATTTAATTTGTTATGATTTAGTATTTATATTTTACTTTATCATCAAATAAGAAAACTTTTGGGGAGATGAATGATCTTATGGACCACCCCAGGCCAAAAAGTGGGGGTATGTATCCCCCATCCCCACGGGATTTACGCCCGTGGACTCTTGTGTCTGAGCGATTGTATATTTTCCCTGCACGATAATAGGACAACCAGCATGTAAAATTAACATCACTCATATTCCCCAATGGTCGATTCAGCTCCTACAGTAAATAACCAATAACATACATTGTGGGATTCATCGCAATAAATAAACAGTCATAGCTAACAGTGCTAAATACAAAATATAAAAAAATCATTTAAAAAATACTTTGAATGAAAAAATACAAATGATTGACGTCTAATCTTTTATATTGTTCTCAATCTAATGCGGATTGTCCACATGCCCGTCGGGTTATTCTCAACCCAATGGAAACCATCCTTTATACACTAGTGAAAACGCCCACCCCGGAAAGCATCCATTTTGAAGAAAAGGCCCTACGCTTGGAAGCAAATTAGGGCCACATTTACAGGGTCTATACAGTGTATCCAGAATACTTGGAAGTATAGTTGGAAGGTGGAAGTCAAGGATCCCAGGTCATGCTATTTGACCATTTTTGTGTAATCCCTCAAATCTTTGTTTTTCAGAAAACAATTAGGGTATACAAATTATGATAAACAGCTTGGCGCATGAATTTGTCACTATTTTAGTGGGGTGCACTATTTGGTGGTGTTCCCCTATTGGACCTTCGTCAATGATATACCGATATGGGTGTATTGGATACGATCTGTTTAAAAACACGGTTTTTACTGCGTAGCGTGCATTATTTATAAGACGGACTTGTGCGTAGTCGGAGTGTGTTGGAAAGCAAAGCAAATTACCAGTGACAGTGGTAAGCTGCTGTGGATTTGTGTTAAAAAAAATTCTCTCAAGTTTACACGAATATGGCACAGCTACAGACGACAATGCGTGGATATTTGATCCTTGTAGTTGGTAAGTAACTTATTCATTTAATTTCTTAACATTTATTTCCATTCCAACAATAATTAACGATGTTTTAACGATAATTGAACAGTTTTAGATGTTTGTAAAGGTCAGTTAGTTAGTTAAGATGTAGTTAGTACAAGTAAATGCAAACATAAAATTAAAAAACAAAGATTAAATTGCATGTTTTTTATAAGAAATAATTTAAGATTACGCTGAAATGAACCTAGGTTCTTATAATGATATTATCGGGGATATTATTTCAGTTGCAGGGCCCCAACCACATATACATGAACATGTAACACTATATGTTCGAATGCGGATGTTCTATGTTTAGGGAGATGTCAAAGAGATGAAGACCTGGTCTGATAGTTATGAAAAATACAATTAATTTTAAATATGCTAGCAAGGTGAGGAGAAAAATTGTTTAGTGAAATACTTGTACATAAATGTGTTTTGCTGGTAAAAAATGAATTGTTTAATTAAGGTGTAGCGTGAGCTCTGACATGACATCTAGTCATGCTATGAATTGCTTTTTCTGAAAAATGTCCAGTTTTTTTAAAAGTTACTGGGAGAAGTATTCCCACAAACAATATCACAGTAAGACAGACAATATATATAAGATATACCGTAATATAAGTGAGCAATGTGTACACAAAATCTTGTCAGGAAAAACAGATTTAAGCCGGGAAATAATTCCAGTTGATTTGGACATTTGGTTTTACAAGTTTTATTAATGTGAGATTTACGAGTGAGGTGACTGTCAATATAAACACAAAGGAATTCTGTGAAAACAACTTTCGGGATCTATTGATTGGAAATTGTAATTTGTAGATTACGAACATCACATTTTTGTTTTTGTTACAAAAGATTATTTAGTTGCATTTCTAACGGTTTAACTACAATCGATTAGCTTTAAACCACAAACATAATATGACAAGTGGGTATTAGCGTCGTTGAATAAACAAGGCAGGTCCTTATTATACAGCACAGAGTATTAATGTCATCAGTAAGACTAATTGCGGTGACACCATGTGAAATTCTCAATTGAGTAGTATGCTCTGATCAGAAATTCTCCTGAGGACGATCAGAGCATACTGATCGAAACGTCGAGTTGTAAACTCCAGTTCTTTTCAGAACTAATTACTACTCAATTGAGAATTTCACATGGTGTCACCGCAAAGCTGCAAGTTTTACCTAATGTCATCAGTATAAAGAATAAAAGAAAAATGATTGGAAGACTAGTAATGTCATTGATATTCATAATAAATAAAAGGGGCCCTAAAAGTGATCCTTGTGGGACACCACGTGATATTTTAGAAAGATCAGAAGTATAGCATTTATGTATTTGGTACACTGAAAACAATTAGATAAGCAACTAGAAAAGCACTTTTAGATCGCATACCTCCACCAAGTAGAGTTTTTCAGAGAAAACAATTACCTTGAATACCATAATGTTCTACTTTGTTTAATAAAATGTTATGATTGAAGATCTGTCGCCCGTGTTTTGGCGGATTTGACGGTAAAAAATAGATTTAAACGTTGAATTGTTGTTTTTCTGGGGTTATAAGTTTTCATTTGAGACATTGAACGAAAAAACCCGTCAAGGCTTAGTACCAAATAAAAACTCAAATTAATAAGATGCTGACCCACTATTTTAATCATTGCACAAGGGTGTGTGCAGTCTCCTGATTGGCCAGCGCAGCTGTCAATCAGAATCAAGTGCATTTTAAATATCGCTATTATACTAGTTTGCGACATCCGAATTTCATAAATTTCTTCGTTTAATAACGATATTATCTTTCAAAATTTGTTCGCTTTTTAAATTCAATTTTGTGGGTCTCTTGAGACAAACACTGGTGATTGTTTTTCTCTTTAGCCTTTTCCTGGCGTTTTATTGTTTATCCATCAATACAATTACATGTCAAACCGCACAATCATACAAAACAAAAGAAAAAATATGAGCATTACAAATTAACAGACAAATATTTTGAAATTTGGTATAAAACAGTTCCTGCATTCAATTTCACTTTTGAACGTTTTCCATGCAAAAAGTTTATAATTAAAAGCAGTGTTTGGATTGAATGCGTTAATGACTCTGCATTTGTACACAGTGAAAGAGGCTATTATTATTTTTAAGAGGTTAACAGTGTCGAAATTAATACCATTAATGTTATAGCCCACCACAATTTCTTTCAGCATAATGTCGTGCTTGATGCGTAAATTGAGATTTATGAGGTAGCCAATGTTGTTCTTAAACACGGTTAATATATATTTAATAGTATCGAAGGTTTTAGAAAAGACCCATGGTGAATCTGTTAATGATTTAATTAGAAAGTTCAAGCAATGCCATTGATGTAGATTGGTTATTCCATATACCATTATACTAACCATGGTAAATTAAATTAATTGGCCAGTGCAGCTGTCAATCAGAATCAAACACGTTTTAAATATCGCTTTTATACAGTTTCCGACATCCGAACTTCATACATGTTTTTTTTCCCTTTATCTTTCAAAATTATCTTTTAAAATTCATTCGCTTTTTAAATTAAATGTTTGAGTCTCTTGAGCCAAACACGTGCGATATATCTTTAATAGTATCGAAAGCTTTAGACAAGTCTATGATAATAACCATGGTGTAATCATTATTTTCGAAACCGTTGATGATTTTCTAACATTTAAAAAAAATCCAGACAGAACAGAGATGGGCCTACAGTTGTCATTTCACAAGGATCAGCATGTTATTTTTTAGATCGGTGTAACTTAAGTTTATTAGGAAAGATACACGTGGTTATAGATAAGTTGAAAATTTAACACAACGGAGCACTATTCAAAATGACTGATTTGATGACCACCCTCGGACTAATGTTGTCTAAACCTACAGCACTGTTTTAAAAAATTACTATTTAATTTAATATTTCACAGATTTCAAATGCATATGTAGGGTTTAAGAACAGTGAGTTAATATTGGGATGGCTAAGAAACTGTTTGAAGTCCCTTTGTGCAGATAATTTTCTGTGTGAAATAATTGTTGAATGCATTGGCTATGTCAGCAGGATTTTTACGCATTCGTCCGTTGGAGTTAAAATCACACTGGGTGTTGCATTTGGAGTTTTTCTTAAGATCAGGCCATTAAGTTTGTTTTAGTCCATGAGACAGCCAATTATTCGGTAGCATCTGGAGGGACTAATTCATTAATATGCTTTCTTGTTGGAAAACAAATATGAAAATTATCCCCCCAAAAATATGATAGACTTGCTGAAACGGCACCGGTAGCTTTAGTACTCGTTTTTAAGCGATGTTTGCGGTAAAAATTTGAAATGCTATAAGCCTCGTCCAAAAACAACACTGTTACGACTGTTTGAAGATTGCAAGTAGACATAGCCTCAAAAGATTCCATGCTATTTACACGCAGTACAATAATTAACGATAGACAGCAACATTAAACAATCGTTGTACATTTTATGTGTTAATACAATGCACCCGTGAAATCAGAACGAACGCAGTCATCGCCTTTAGACTTCCATTTCCCCCCTAGAAAACCTGTCTTTGGGAAGCAAATTTCAAAGTTTCACGAGTTTCACCCCTCTTAGAAAATATTTATGTTGGGTTTGCCTTTTGGAACTTAAAGCCAAGATTTGGGACCAGTTTTCTTTAAGGTTATCGCATTACATTGACGTCGAAACCATGTGTATTATTGCTTTACGGTCCACAATCAACTTGCTCAAAATTGACCATTTTCGTTGAATGCTATCTGGAAGGAATTTTTTCCAGTAAACTTTTGTTGGAATATGTCTATCTTTATCAGTAAAATATGATAGACTTATATTAAGGGTCGCTTTATGTTGAAAATGGGACCTTTTCAATGACGTCAATGACGGAAGAAATGTGATTTTCAACACATGAATAAAACGTGAAAATATAACCCAAAACATTGAAAATAAATATCATTTCCGAATTTTTTCATTTGGTTTTTCATTACAAATCAAAATGAAAGGGTAATAATGTTGTCCTAGGGAGAATTCGGGATGGTGCAGGCGGTACATACAAGAAGGGGCGGGCGGCACACCCATATGTCCATTCTTATAGGTAAAAGACTACTTTGGACACATTGCTTATTTCTCAATCAATTCTTGTAAATCTTTTGTAAATTGATATAGTTACCCCCAACCCATATTCCCTTTGGAATTAATATGAATTTTTTGTTTTTAAATTTGGGTGAAATTAAACCCTTACATAATTTTTTGTCGTTTGAATGACATGTTTTATGCTACCTGTAAATGGCGGTTAACCGCTGTTGGTTTTCATTAAATAAAATAAAATAAAACATAAAATAAAACAATATTTAGGGGTTACAAAAGACGGTCCCATATATAGGCGTTATGTTTCCAAACGCTAACAAATCATAATTTAACCCTTCAAAACGTGGTGGTGTTATAAAACTATGAAATATGTACTCCAAAAACGTAATTTAAAGACAAAATGTCAAATTGCTCGTTGATGTCTGCTCCGGTCGTTAGACCTTTTGTTGAAATGACGCATAACGAGTACAACGGCTGTTTGAAAAAAGCCATTTAGCTTATTTATTTTATTACATTGAACATCATGGGATGTTTTTAGGCTACTTCTGTAAGCCATCATTATACAGTCGTATGAGTGTTTTCAAAATAAACAGCAAAAATCGTTTGTAAACTAAACACAAAGCTACCATTTCAGCAGGGATGTCATGCTGTTTTTGTACATAATAGATTTTTTTGCAAGTAGAAAACATATGATAGATCATTTTTAGCTCCTGGCTCATGGACTATTACGGAATTTCCTGTACTTCATTTTGTTGGCATTCTTTGATTTGATCAAGAAGTTCTTATACAATTTGTTTTTTGTGTTTGATGGATTGTATGATGCCATTGGTCATCTATGATTTTAATCTTCTATTATGACTGATATTTTGAACTGGGAAATGAGAATCATAAAGATGAGTAAACATAGTGATGAAGGTATTATAAGCAGTATCAGGGTTTTTCACATGAGGACATTTCCCTCTAGTCAACATCCAATAAACAGTGTTGTTGAAACTGAATACTGTTTTCTTGGTTGATACAATCTGAAGGATTGAGTGACTTTCTCTTTATTGACACGTGAACCATTTAATTGAATCATGAGAAAATGGGTAGATGATCGGAAGCATCGCAAAACAAGATTCTAGATTTGGATGGTAAATCACAACTATTAGTAAGGATGTTATCTATTAACGTAGCTGTGGAGTCAATGATACGGGTATGTTTGTGGATAGTTGGTGAGAATGAGTTACTGAAAAGACAATCTACAAAATGGGAAGTTGGATTGTGAACGTTATGTTTGAAAAGATCAATGTTGAAATTACCCATGATGTAAACATGTTTATTTTCCATGTTACGTTTTTCAAATAAATTGTCAAATAGATCCACAACATTTGTATTTGCTGACATAGGCCTATGGTTTATAAACAGCGACGTAGCCAGGACCGTCTTTCAGTGGGGGGGGGGGGGGGGGCACAGGGGGTATTGGTTTTTTCCCTTTTCTGTTTTTTTTTTTTGGGGGGGGCACTTTTTTTTTTTTTTTCGTGGGGGCACCTGGGGGATGGCACTGGAAATGTGTGGGGTCACGTTCCCCCCAGGCCCCCAGGCAGCACGATACTCCAAATGTGTGTCAGTAGATAAGGTCTCAAAAGGATCAATTTCATCTTGCTATTAACAAGCACAGATTATAATCTGGTAGTCTGGATTACAATTGGTGTCGTTTTAAGTGAGTCAGTCGTTATAATCTGGGTGGCACATGCATAATCGCGTGCTAGTACTGTTGAGTAACAGCAATTGCAAGCAATAGTCAAATTGTTTCTGTACCAGTCCGTTACTGTATCGTGTAAAAGTAGTAGCAACGTTCTAATTAGTCTAAAACCCGTCAACCAATCTGTATTGTGACGTCCGTGTGAATTAAGCGTGCCATTGCTGCATGCTACGCGATATGCATGTGCCACTCATTTAAAACGACACCAATTGTAATCCAGACTACCAGATTATAATCTGTGCTTGTTAATAGCAAGATGAAATTGATCCTTTTGAGACGTTATCCACTGACACAAATTTGGAGTATCGGGTACCCCAGGCCCCCTCCCGTGGCTACGCCGCTGTTTATAAACAACACCGGCAACAATACTTACCATTTATCTGTAATATTTTAACAAAGAGAGAGTCACAATAATATGTTGTATCTAGTGCTAAATCAGGGCGACTGATAGAAGTAAAGGCGTTATGAATATACATTGCCACGTCCCCACTAGTCCTGTACCCTGTCTGTTCTTGAAGACATTGTTGTAGCCTGGGATATTTAGTAGGCTGGTGGGATTTTCATCATTCAGCCAGTTTCACTGAAACCAATGACACTGAATTGAAAATTAAGAAGTTCAATGTACTCAAAAATACTGTCAGAATTCTTCGATAACTTTCTAGAATTGAGATGGATACATGGAAACGTCTTCTTATCGTTGACATCACGAAATGTGCTAGCGAATTGATCACTCAGTAAATAGCCGTCTGAGTGATGGTGAACACAATTACTAAAATAATTCCTGTCAGGGTCAAGATCGGAATTACCCGCAAACTTTTCATTAAAGAGGGGCTCTAAGGTCAATTTCAGTTTTGTGATGCACTCATTTTCCAATAGATAGAGTTCTTATGAAAGTGGAAAATATTTATTTATTTATTGTCCAATTCCAACAGCAGACGAGCCGCCAATTACAGGAAATGATAAATATAAATATATAAGTTTTGAGGCTTTGCATGGTGGAATATCGATATCGTTTCGGTTTGCGGTAACACCATGTGTTTATCTCAACTAACGTGAAGCTGAGGTACAGGTTCTGAAAAGAGCAGGCTAATCGAAACGTTGAGAATAACCCGTGAAGTCCCCATGGTTCTCCCTGAACCATATTAACCCGTGAAGTCCCCATGGTTCTCCCTGAACCATATTTCTCACTTAGCGACAGTAGAGAAAAACGAGTTGCCCGAAATTGGTTCTCCCTTGAACCTTTCTCACTTAACGAAGGTTGAGATACGAGTTGTACGATACGGTTCTTTTCAGAACCTGTACCTCAGCTTCACGTTAGTTGAGATAAACACATGGTGTTACCTCAAACCGAAACGATATAAATATAAATATAAATATAAATATAAATATAAATATAAATATAAATATAAAGATAAATATAAAGATAAAGATAAAGATAAAGATAAAGATAAAGATAAAGATAAAGATAAAGATAAAGATAAAGATAAAGATAAAGATAAAGATAGAGATAGAGATAGAGATAGAGATAGAGATAGAGATAGAGATAGAGATAGAGATAGAGATAGAGATAGAGATAGAGATAGAGATAGAGATAGAGATAGAGATAGAGATAGAGATAGAGATAATGATAAATGATAAATGATAAATGATAAATGATAAATGATAAATGATAAATGATAAATGATAAATGATAAATGATAAATGATAAATGATAAATGATAAATGATAAATGATAAATGATAAATGATAAATGATAAATGATAAATGATAAATGATAAATGATAAATGATAAATGATAAATGATAAATGATAAATGATAAATGGCAGGTCAGAAATGGCAGGTCGAACATGAGACATAATTTGCTCACACAAGATCTTTTCAAAGACCTTAGCAATCTGAGGGAGTAATGAAATTGGTCTATAGTTAGAAACACTTAATTTTTTACCAGATTTATGGATCGGAACAATATTAGCAGATTTCCAACTTGAAGGAAAGCAACCGTCCAGGGTGGCCTTTCTAAAAATATATGTTAAGGGACCACAAAGAACATTGGCACAGGAATTAAAAATAAAACCAGAAATATTATCAGGTCCACTAGCTTTGGAAGAGTCAATATTTTCAATTTACGCAGGACATCAGATTCAGTGATACGGATAGCAGGCATGGCATCCAGATTAACAGACTGAAGAGTAGGCAAAGTATGATTAGTGACCGATTCATCAAGAGACGGAAGATAAACAGACTGGAAAAAGTCCATCAAAGGAGCGGCTTTACCAGCTGAATCAGGTTCTGAAAAGAGCAGGCTAATCGAAACGTTGAGAATAACCCGTGAAGTCCCCATGGTTCTCCCTGAACCATATTTCTCACTTAGCGACAGTAGAGAAAAACGAGTTGCCCGAAATTGGTTCTCCCTTGAACCTTTCTCACGAAGGTTGAGATACGAGTTGTACGATACGGTTCTTTTCAGAACCTGTACCTCAGCTTCACGTTAGTTGAGATAAACACATGGTGTTACCGCAAACCGAAACGATATAAATATAAATATAAATATAAATATAAATATAAATATAAATATAAATATAAAGATAAAGATAAAGATAAAGATAAAGATAAAGATAAAGATAAAGATAAAGATAGAGATAGAGATAGAGATAGAGATAGAGATAGAGATAGAGATAGAGATAGAGATAGAGATAGAGATAGAGATAGAGATAGAGATAGAGATAGAGATAGAGATAGAGATAGAGATAGAGATAGAGATAGAGATAGAGATAAATGATAAATGATAAATGATAAATGATAAATGATAAATGATAAATGATAAATGATAAATGATAAATGATAAATGATAAATGATAAATGGCAGGTCGAACATGAGACATAATTTGCTCACACAAGATCTTTTCAAAGACCTTAGCAATCTGAGGGAGTAATGAAATTGGTCTATAGTTAGAAACACTTAATTTTTTACCAGATTTATGGATCGGAACAATATTAGCAGATTTCCAACTTGAAGGAAAGCAACCGTCCTGGGTGGCCTTTCTAAAAATATATGTTAAGGGACCACAAAGAGCATTGGCACAGGAATTAAAAATAAAACCAGAAATATTATCAGGTCCACTAGCTTTGGAAGAGTCAATATTTTCAATTTACGCAGGACATCAGATTCAGTGATACGGATAGCAGGCATGGCATCCAGATTAACAGACTGAAGAGTAGGCAAAGTATGATTAGTGACCGATTCATCAAGAGACGGAAGATAAACAGACTGGAAAAAGTCCATCAAAGGAGCGGCTTTACCAGCTGAATCAGTAGCTTCAAGTCCTGAACTTTCATTACGTAGAATTGAAGGCAAGGAATGTTGACGGGATCGAGCCTTAATAAAACTCCAAAAACGTTTTGGATTTTTACCAATGTCACCAGTGATTGTCTTTAAATAGTTAGCGTACTTAATCTTCACCAGGTTCTTAAACTCATATCTTGATTGCTTGAAAGATGCTATGTTCTCAGGTGTAGGATTAGTCTTCTTCCGACGAAACGCTCTTTCCTTAGCTTTTAGAGCTAGATGAACTTTCCCATCAAACCAAGGAGGAGGTAAAGGGACGACGCGATCGTACAACTGGAACAACATCGATGATGGCAGCTTCAACAAGATCGTAGAAAAGTGAAGTAGCTTCGTCACAATTATCTGTAGCTTCAAGCAGATTCCAAGGAATACACTCAAGCGTTCTGTTAAGATCGTTTAAATCTGCTTTGCGGAAGTTGAAAATTGGACGACTACGTTGTAATAGTGGCTTTGATCGATCACTGAATTGAAAGCTCAATGTTATTGAGTTGTGATCAGATTGGAAACGTCATCACCAGTTGAGGAAGAGACATGTAATTCACTGGAGGAGAGCACAAGATCCAAAATATTATCTCCTCAGCATCAGCATCAACAAAAACAGTATCAACAAAAACATCATCAATCAAGGAACCACTGGAGACTGTGAGCTTACTTTCTGAGTTCCATAGTATAGTAGGGAGATTAAAATCCCCAACAATATAAATGTTGTTGTAATGGCTGGATACAATTGGCAATGTATCAGCAAGTGCCTCCAGCGGCTCAACTGTGTTCGGTGGCCTGTAGAATACGACGAGAAGCATCTTATTGCGACTAGATGTACGCACCTCAACCAACAACAACTCCAAATTTTCGCGTTCAAAAGCAGTCAATCTACGGCATTCAAAGTCATTGTTACAATCCAGAAGTACACCACCACCACGTCTATTAATTCTACCATTCCGAAAGATAGTATAGTTAGGGATTGTTAATTCGGAATCCAACACATCACTGTTGAGCCATGTTTCAGTGAAAGCAAAAAAATTGTATAAACCTGCAGGTTGCAGTTGGGCAGCCAAGGAACTGTGGTAAATATCAAGCTTAGTTTTCAAACTTCTCACATTTTGAAGGTACATCTGGCAAGGTGCGCTTGAAGGTATCACAGTGAAATTAGACTCAATTTCAGATGAAGATTCGGGTCCAGGATTAAGCTCGATGTCACCAGAAAGAATAATGTTGAAACATGCTGTAGTATTGGCATAATAGAGAGTTCTATTCTTTGAAAGCTTAATCTTACACTTTACACAGTGATAAGTAGAGATTGGTTACAAAGCATTGTAACCACAATGAAAGAGGCTTGGCAAGACGCACTAATTCTGTATGACAAAGAAGTTGCTCAGGTGTGAAGAACTGCTTGTTGAGTGTACCATCAGACTCCAGTTGAAACTGATTAAAAACTTGCTGAAAAACACTGGAAAACTCGAAAGTGTTATCAGGAACTCGAGGATAAGATACACCAAAATTGTCAGCAAGGAAAACTCTATCACATGGTGTAGAAAGTAGATAGTTTTGAAGACTAAAAACAACCAAAAGAAGTAAGAGAAGCAAGAGAGTGAGAGCACATCTGGAAGCATGTTTAATGGTCGCCATGGTCGCCATATCAGAAGTCCCTTACCTCACAAGTCCCTTACCTCACATTATAATGGTGTAAAATGCCATTGTATTTGATACCCTTCTAGTGCAAAATTTGTTAACATCCAAAACCATCCAATGACGTCACATTTCAAATATATGGGTCTGTACATCTTTGTACTGGGAATGTTTAGTTCATTCCTGAATCTCCATGATATTCAATCAAAACGGCGTTGAATTTGGCTTTTTGACGAACTGAAAAATTCCTGTATGGAATGTACAGACCCATTTATTGTTGACATCCAATGACGTCCTGTTTCAAATTACACAACAATTTTACACCATTTTAACGTGAGGTTAGATATTTGTGATATTTGTCAACTTTCATAAGGACTGTAATCTATTGGAAAATGAGTGCAGCACAAAAATGAATTTGACCTGAGAACCCCTCTTTAAAAGTGAATGGATTGAAAACAAGGGTATGTAAACGAGTAGCATTGATTTTAACATTGGGTTGGAATTCGAGCAAGACACTTTACTTATTTTGTTTCTCTCCACCAAGGAGTATAATTGGATATCTGTGAGGGTAGAGGTTGATATTGTGTTTGAAAAAGCGCTAGGGTTACTCGTGGCTGTATACAGGGAGCTGAGAAAGATTATAGGAATGATATTGGTTCAGTGACCAGGGGCGTAACGTAAACATAATGTTAATAATGTTTCTGTTGTTGTTAAGAAAAGTAAAAAAAACAAGGAAAAAAGGGGGGAAATTCGGTTTGTTTAAATATTTATTGTTTGTTTGTTTATATGCCCGTTTGGGTGTCTCTTTATTATAACCGTATATAGAATTGTGATTGGTTGTATTTTGCAGTACTTCGTTGTACATGATGCACACAAATTCCAATATCATCCCATACTTTTGACACGGATTTGTACTCCACTGGTAATGGATATGACCTCATTGTCTTTCCATGAACATCTGTGATTGTATTGTTCTATGCTGTCTGCTAGCTGTTGTGTGTGGATACAAAAACATAGAAATGATTTGCATTTGTATATGACTTTTACGGATATGAAGTTACGGATCCTCAAAATGGACACAATTTCCTTATAAAAAATGAGCGAACGAAGTTTCTTAATTCTTTGATGATTACTCGGTCAATAGTGGAAAATTATTGAGAATATCATGGTTATATGAAAGTGATACATTATTTGACAAAATGTTAATAGTATTTTTTCAGATTTCAAAGTTTCAGAGTCCTGTTTTCAAAAATGATAATCATGGTCACCTTCCATTGTATTGATCTTTCAAGAATATTGCTTACAAGTTGTTAGAGCTTCTCCAAATGAATCCATTTTATTTCAAATCTATAAATAATTGTCTAAACTATTTTCAAGAACTATTTTACAACCATCTGGAATTAGATGAAGCATGATTCAACTCTTGTTTTTCTTGTGTGTATTTTCTGAGCCCTGAGAACTTTAACAGTTTGGGATGAATCATTATAGAAACATCACTTTTTGATTGTCATAATTCTGTGCGTCGCGAACACCGGTGCTCCAGACGTCCATTCGTAATGATCACGCATTGAGATTCAACATTTTACAAGAGAATCCTTCACTGTAACAAACTGCGACACAAAACATCAAATTTCATTTGTAAGTTACTTTCCAGTTGATAGGTGCTTCAAATTAGGTACATGAAAGATATATGTCAATGTATATCAAAGAGAGAAAACACACTCTTATAGAGACAGTTTTGCCAACATTACCAATGTTGGACCATCCCTTTAAATGCATCTGTGTTTAGACATTGCATGAATTACGCGCGTTGATTTTCTTTCAATTTTTACAAACAAAGAAAAAATATTTTATTTTAAGTATAATTTTAATAACACCTTTTTTCGAATGTAATAGTTTTTTTTTTCAATGTTGGAGAAATGGCAGGAAAATCCCGACTTCTCCTAATTTAACTTAATCTCCTTTCTGAAGAAAATACATTTTTATTTCCCCTTCTCAAACTATAAAAGTTCACATCGTCTCAGCTGAAGTGTGCTACTTTGGGAACGAACCGGACTCCAATCATACCAACAAACTCCGGTGGGTGCTACCGGTACCGAAGCAGGACCGGTGTAGCTGCACCAGACTACGGCTCGGTGGGGTGAACAAAATAAAACCCGAGAGGTCATTCGAGCCGTACTACACTGACAACCCTTTAATTACATCAGATGTGACGAAGATTCGCCAACTGTTCAACTGTAGCGGTGAGAATTAATCAATTAACATTATCGGATATAACATTAGTGTATAGAACTAGAAGCCCTAGGCCTGATTTACAGATAGACCTATGGTATATAACTAGGACTGGTGTAAAACTGACGATAATATCAATCTTTGCTTTCATAACAGAAAAGTGATCGCCAATAAGATTGAATATGAAAAACATGAATGCATGAATAAATATATTTGTTGTTTACTGACACAACTTAATAAACAAAACTGACCGTATACATTAGTGTATTCTGTGACTACATGAGGGGCGGGGCATGGCTTACTACAAAAACGGGAACTCATACTTTCATAAAAGTGATCGCCAATAAGACTGAATATGAAAATAAGAATGCATACATAAAGTTGTTTCTCGTTTACCGACACAACTTAATAAACAAAACTGAAACTTTCACATCGTGTAGTTCCTATTCAGAAGCAGTTTTGTCAATATATACCCTCCATTTAAAATGAGTATACTATAGTCATTAGTGTATTCTGTGACTGCAGTAGGGGGCGGGGGTATAGCTCACTACAAAAAGGGGGACACTCATACTCGATCCTCTTTCCTTTTATTTTATGCGTCTTGTATTGATGTCCCATCAAGCAAACATCAGCCATCTTTACCGGCAATGACTGACTATTGCTTGAACGTATACCCGTGTGTTATGCAAGCATCGCGTGTTTGTTTCATTGGTCGGTGAAGCTTAGAATACTCGATACAGTTCAAAGCTAAACCCAAGTTGCCCGTAAAGATGGCGTCTGTCAGGAACTACCTATAGCTGAAGAGTACGTGACTTAACTATTGGTTACTTGGACTTGGGTTTGAAACTGAATCAAGTCACGGATTTTTCCCCTCTGACATGGAAAAAATGAATTTAATTTCCCACTGACGAAAATTACTTGGTGACAATCTCCAATAAAAAACAAAACGAAATTTTATAAATATATACAACGGCGCTATCAGCCTCTCGGACACAATGCCAGATTGCGCTCCCACTCCTCGCCTAAGTTTTGCAATCAGCCTTCCACAAGAATATACAAATCCGGAAACCTGACAAATTCATCCTAAAGATGTACCGCCCGTGTTTTTAGCTACTTTTACGGTAATTTCCCAATTTTGTCTTTTCATAAGGAAGTGAAAACAAATACTTTTTAAAATCAAACAATTCTCAAAATAACCGAAAGAAACATGGTTTCACAGAAAATACCGGTAGGCCTATGTACTTAAATGAATTAATGGCGGGTCCCGTCATTAATTAATTTGGGTACTTTGTTTGTTAAACCAAGCTTCTGACATTGTAAAGTACGGGTGGTAGGCCTACATCTTCAAAAAAGGGAGGGATGTCAAATACGCCTTGGACAAAATTAATTGATATTTAACTTCAGCGACATGTGACCTGACTTGTACTTGTAAATAAATGACATGTAACTTGATTTAGACTTTGACAAACCGACCCCATCACCTTCCGTCCATGCATCTGTCCATTTGTCGCTTGATCGAACTTTCAGCAAACATGGTTTGTTTTGTTCTCTGTCTTGTTTAATTTTAAAATGTACTTATTCTTTTTATTTGAAGCAGATGTTACTTCGCCTGCCGCCCCGCCAAGTGAGACCACCACCCCGCCAAGTGCGACCACCACCCCGCCAAGTGCGACCACCACCCCGCCAAGTGCGACCACCGCCCCGCCAAGTGCGACCACCACCACGGCTCCGCCAAGTGCGACCACCACCCCGTCAAGTGCGACCACCACCCCGCCAAGTGCGACCACCGCCCCGCCAAGTGCAACCACCGCCCCGCCAAGTGCGACCACGGCTCCACCAAGTGCGACCACCACCGTGCCAAGTGTGACCACCGCCCCGCCAAGTGAGACCACCACCCCGCCAAGTGAGACCACCACCCCGCCATGTGCGACCACCGGCCCGTTTCTCGACTGCCAGTCCTTGCGGGATGCTTGTCACACCACGGATGGTGTTTACACCATCAACCCATCGCAATATCCAGAAGGCTTAGAGGTCTTCTGTGATATGACAACGGACTCAAATGGCTGGATTGTAAGTTCACTATAACACACTTTATAAACATTAATGATTAAAATATATATATATATATATATATATACATATATATATATATATATATATATATATATATATATATATATATATATATATATATATATATTAAAAAATAAAAAAGGCTGAATTGTAGGTTCACTAGGGCAATGTATAAACAATAATGATAAAATAAATAATAATACAAAATACAGTCGATAATATCGACTAGACTCCCCCAGAACTTCTTTCAACTTTCTATTTTGTTCTTATTGCATACATCTGTAAAGGTATTCCAACGACGCCAGGATGGGACGGTTAATTTCACCCGCAGCTGGGACGAGTATAGCAATGGTTTCGGGAACAAGACCGGAGAGTTCTGGCTGGGGAACGACATCCTTCGTCGTCTCACCAACGTAAGCGGGGATACATGGGAGATGAGAGTGGACCTTGTACCTAGTGATGGGTCTCCACCAGGGTATGTTGTATATCGAGAATTTCGCATCGAAGGAGATACGTACATACTCCACCTGGTTTATGGATCAGAATACCCATTACGTGACCAAAGCCCTGTATATGGTAAGTAGGTTTTCTGAACATACCAAATAGGCCCTCTAAATATCCTACTCGACAAATGCTTTATATCAGATAATTCCAAGCCTCGTATTGAGGGCAAAGTGTGCAGTAAAATATACTACATGGGTCAATGTGACCTCCTATGGGTCGTGTGTACCCACTCCACACCCCTTACAACCATCTTGGGTCTGCATATAGATGTCACCGTCTGCTACCCAGACCATTATAACATATTTTGGAGATATTAAATATAGAATTGGTAATTCAAAAAATAATAATAAATTGGTCGAAATTTAATATTAAACTTACTTGGTGTACAGCTGATGATGGTATCAATCTTTCCCAGTAATAATTTTGTCAGAGGTGATGTCATTAAAACAAAATTAAAATTATTGGCGATAATATTTGAGAAGTTTACTGTTTCCACCTTAGAATTCATACAATGTTCCAATTTCTGAAATGAAACAAATCTGACAAATCTGAATGAATTAAAACCAACAATTCTCGATGAAGAACACAATGTAATCAGTTGAATCATTCATAGGTTGATTCATTGATAAATGGATTCAAAGAAAGTTACCATATGCTTACTCGTAATTATTCATTTGTTTAACAACAAATTAATTCCAGAAATACATTAAAACAAAGAAATACAAATGCAAAATAATTGACTATACAGAAAAATAACGAGTCTGGAAATTACCCAAAGGCGATTGAAATCACTGTCTAAAAGCAGTTTGGTCAACATTACCAATTTGTTATACTTTCCCTTTAATTGATGTGACAACAATCAACGACCACCAATGAGAGGAATAAAATTGAATAAAAGACTAATTGAAAATACTTAATCGAAACACAGCATCCAATTGAAATAGACCTATACGTACATATAGGCCTACATTCTTTATACGTCAGTCGATTCATACACAAACGTGTCATTGAATGTCTGTGTATATTATTCATATGTTTCATTCAATGATAGACCTATACTCTTATACACATCACAATTATTCTTATATTCTTGTGTTCGCTTTGTTTTATTTCATTCGATATTATGAATGCAAAGAAGACCGCAAGAGTAGATCTACATTTTAGAATGTAGCGGGGGGGGGGGGGGGGGGGGGGGGCGAAGGGGTCGCAAAATAATTTTTCCTTTTTTCACGGTCGTGCGCAGTAACTTGTGCCTCCCCCCCCACCGGCTGCGTTTTATACGCCATACATTCTGCCATTCTACTTTTCTAATTATGTGCAGTTTTTATTTTGAACTAATTATTTTATTTATTTATACAGTTAGGGCTTATATTTCTTTTGTTGGGGACCATTGCCCCTCTTGGATCTCAATGGATGAAGTGTGGTTTCAATTAATTTATTTTTATCATTTATTTCATTTATTTTCTCTGTTTCCTAGGTGATTCTCTTACTCCTGACCACAATGGACAGAACTTCTCGACGTACGATCGTGACAACGATGCTGACTCTACTTACCACTGTGCAGATGAGCTGAAGGGAGGTTGGTGGTTCAAGACGTGTACGTGGTCGGCAGGGTTTACTGGTCCTCCTCCCTACAGTAACCTGAATGGCGAGTATTCCCAGCCATTTAATGCACTAGTGTATAGCCGTGGCATTGTGTGGAGTTATTTAGGAAAGCCAATAATACGCAGTGAAATGAAAATGCGTCGTTCCTCTTAAAATGCGCATTTAAATATCAACTAATTATTTTCAAATATAATATGGCAGAAGTATTTTCGCATAACTTAAAGAAAAATGCAGAATTTTACAGAGTATTGATGTCTCTGATATTCATCTTTGAGAAGGCACTCATGAATATTTAATTATTTTACAATTATTATTGTCAAGGTGACTGAAAAAGGGTAATCACTTGCAGTGGCGTAAATTTGTGTCAAAGGGGGAGGGGAGGGGGAATGATTGAGAATGATTCCAATAACTGCCCATCTTGTGAAATGACCTATTTGGAAATTATTTACTTTCTTTTTATTAGGAAAAGAGAAATTTCAGATAAAGGGAGTGTAAACCTTTGGTAATTACCGGATTACAAAATTACTGAATTATAATTAAATTATAATTAAAAACTTACGTTATGTAAAGTTGGTAATGGTATAAAATAATTCAGTCTGTCATGCTGTCATATTTAAGTAATATATTACAAATGTGAAATACATGCCATGATTAATTTTCCACATAATGCCCCAGTCACATTCATTGGAGCTGCGATTGCCTACGACCACGTCAGTCGTGCGACCTAGGGCGGTCTTGGCCCGGTCGTAGGTTTTTTCTGCGATGTCGGCCTAGCAGTCACACAATAAGACGTGTCCCCGACTGGTCTGCGACTTGTAGCCAACTGATAGCACGACTGGTAGCAAGACCTTGAGGGACTTGTCGTACGATCACCCAAGACTACCTACGATTGTCAAGGATCAGTCGCACGACTAGTCACGACTGGTCGTGCGATTATGCATGACTATTCGCACTACTTGTCGTGCAGTCGCAAGACTAGTCACGCATAGTCGTGTGACTAGTCGTGCATTCGCACGACAAGTCGTGCGAATAGTCGTGCATATTCGTGCGACTGTTGGACGACTGGATAGTCCCACGATGAACCACGACTTCGTAAGACCACCCAAGACTTGTAGCACGACCATCGCACGACTATTGAAGATCTACCTCCGACCAGCTACGACCAGCTACGACCAGTTTGGTCGCAGCCAGGTTTTTGAACATGATCGAAAACCTCCCCAAGACCAAATTCGGTCTTGCGACTACCCAAGACCACCCGCAACCACCCGGGACTTGTCGCAGGACTTTTCTACGATTCCTTGTAATTTCCAGTCGCAGACGATCGTAACCTGTTGTAAGTTGTCGTATCCTCCAGTGTGACTGGGGCATAAGAATGCATACAAACGAATCTGAATTCATTGTCACTATTTTCTCATTTAATGACACAACAGAATAGGCTGAAAGTTTCACAGGATGATTTCTATTCATCTTTCTTGATTCTTATAAAGAATGAATACATTAACAGACAATTTATCAAGATACAAGGTGTACAATCACTTTAACAGGGAACAGGGATGAAATTCATAATTTCAAATGTCCTTGTTTGTATCATAGCGCATTTCATAACCGTGGGAATTCTCAATGCGCTTTGTTTGTTATCAAAGGTTGGGCGACGATTATAAATTTCAATGTCCCTCCCTGAACGTCACCCCGTCCTAACCACCCCACCCAGTCCTAACCACCCCACCCCGTCCTAACCACCCCACCCCGTCCTAACCACCTCACCCCGTCCTAACCACCCCACCCAGTCCTAACCACCCCACCCCGTCCTAACCACCCCACCCCGTCCTAACCACCCCACCTCGTCCTATCCTCCCCACCCAGTCCTAACCACCTCACCCGGTCCTAACCACCCCACCCCGTCCTAACCACTCCACCCCGTCCTAACCACCCCACCCCGTCCTAACCACCCCACCCAGTGCTAACCACCCCACCCAGTCCTAACCACCCCACCCCGTCCTAACCACCCCACCCCGTCCTAACCACCCCACCCCGTCCTAACCACCCCACCCCGTCCTAACCACCCCACCCAGTCCTAACCACCTCACCCGGTCCTAACCACCCCACCCCGTCCTAACCACTCCACTCCCTCCTAACCACCCCACCCCGTCCTAACCACCCCACCCCGTCCTAACCACCCCACCCCCTCCTAACCACCCAAGCCCGTCCTATTTATATATATATATAATATAATAATAATGGCTAGAAATCTACGAGAGATTGTACAGTGCAGCGTTAAAGAATACATCCACGTTTGTGGGCAAGTCCACGAAACCAGTTTTGGTCCAGTCTGACGCCGCCTGTGCGCAGTTGCTGCCGCCACTTCGCCCGGTCCTCCGCCAGCTTCTCCCAGCCGTCCGCCGCGATGTCCAGAGCCTTCATGTCACGCTTGACGACATCTTTGAAGCGCAGCAGTGGTCGTCCTCTGCCTCTGGAACCGGCGCACAGCTCGCTGTACAGGATGTCTTTTGGCAGCCGGCCGTCTGGCATTCTGCGAAGGTGGCCGAGCCACCGCAGCCTCCTGACCTTCAGCGTTTGAAACATCGACTTGCTGCCTGTGTGCGCCAGCACCGCCTCGTTCGTGACCTTGTCCCGCCATGTTATCCCGAGGATGTTGCGCAGGCACCGCATGTGAAATGCATTCAGCTTCCTTTCGTGCCGCGCGTAGGTTGACCACGACTCCGAACCATACAGCAGGACGCTGACCACGCAACACTGATAGATTCGTGTCTTAGTGCGCTCGGTGATGTACTTGTTGCTCCAGGCTCTTGAGCGCAAGCGACTGAAGGATGTAGCGGCTTTGCCGATGCGAGTTTCGATCTCCTTGTCCAGTGACAGGTCGCTGCTGATGGTTGAGCCAAGATATGTGAACTTGTCGACAGTCTCCAGCACATGCTCGTTCACTGTTATCGGCGACGCTGCGCTTCCCGCTTGGTGCATAACCACCGTCTTTTTTATGCTGATGACCAGCGCAAATTCAGAGCATGCTGCGCTGAATCTGTCCATCAAGCGATGTAGACCAGCTGCGCTGTGAGACACCAGCGCTGCGTCGTCCGCGAACAGGAGCTCACGAACCAGCACCTTCCGTACCTTGCTTTTCGCGCGCAGTCGGGCCAGGTTGAACAGCTTCCCATCTGACCGCGTGTGCAGGAAAACGCCGTCTTCGTCCACGTGGTCGTTGAAAGCGTGATGCAGCAAAACAGAAAAGAAGATGCCGAAAAGCGTGGGCGCTAACACGCAGCCTTGCTTGACCCCACTGCGAACGGCGAAGCTGTCTGAAGTAGATCCTTCGAAGAATACCGTTGCTGACATGTCCTCGTGGAGCGACTTGACCAGCCCAAGCAGTGTCGGTGGGCAGCCCAATTTCTGCAGGATGGCGAACAGTCCTTCCCGACTCACCATGTCGAACGCCTTCGTCAGGTCGACAAACGCCATGTGCAGTGGTTTGTTTTGCTCTCTGCACTTTTTTTGCACCTGGCGCACCGAGAAGACCATGTCTATTGTTGAGCGGCCACTTCGGAACCCGCACTGTGACTCTGGGTACACGCGGCCGGCCAGCTTCTGGAGCCGCTCCAGCAGAATTCTGGCAAAGACCTTGCCAAGCACGCTCAGCAGCGAAATGCCGCGGTACTTGTTACAGTCGCCTTTGTCACCTTTGTTCTTGTAAAGTGTGATTATTTTGGCATCCTTCATGTCCGATGGGAAAGCGCCCACTTGCCAGCATTGACAGAGCAGCTCGTGCATGTGCGGCAGTAAACAGCTGTCACATTTGAGGAGATCAGCCGGGATACCGTCCGTGCCCGCAGCTTTACCCTTAGAAGTGTGCTTCAGCGCATTCTCTAGCTCTGCCATAGTTGGCAAGTTGTCCAGCTCAGCAATGGTGTCAAAACTGGGCGTTGAGGCCAAAGCCACGTCGCTGATTCTTCTTGGTTGGCCATAGAGCTCTGAGTAGTGCTCAACCCATCGTGACATCTGCTACCCTGTGTCAGTGATCAGTGTTCCTTCTACGGACTTCAGTGGACACACCTTCTTTGCTCTCGGACCAATAGCCTTGTTCAGGCCCCTGTACAGTTCCCGCAGGTTACCAGTGTCTGAAGCCTGTTGGATGTCATCGCAGAGCTTGTTCCAGTACTGGTTAGCGCAGGATCGAGCTGTCCTCTGAAGCTGGCGCTGCGCATCCTTGAGTGCAGACAGAGAGCTCCGTGTTGCCCGTTTCTTGTACACCATGTGTGCCTTGTTCTTTGCAGCAATCAGCGGTTCCAGGGCTACGGCATTTTCAGCCATCCAGTCTTCTTGTGGCGGCCTTTTCGTGCCAAACGATTCTGTTGCCGCGTCATGCATAGCAGCTCGCAGGCTCTGCCAGTTCTCTTCAGGTCCTGTGCCCATGCTGCTTGCAGCCAACTTCTTTACAAACGACTTTCGGAATGCTATGACGTTTTCTGCGCACTTCATGCTTGCAGTGTTTAGGCGCGGCTTTTCTTTTTGTCGTGGGGTAAATTTCCGTTTTGGCATGTTCATCTGAGTTAGGACGAGCGAGTGGTCAGTATCACCATCGGCAGTGTGGTACGTTCTGGAGCACCTGACTAGGCCAATGTCTCGTCTTCTGACCAAAGCCAAGTCAAGCTGGTGCCAGTGCTTTGACCGAGGATGCATCCATGTCACCCGCCGCCGTTGCTTCTGCTGGAACCAGGTGTTAGCAATGCAGAGCCCGTGTTGACTGCACAGCTCGAGAACACGCTGTCCATTTTCGTTGATTTTCCCGACACCGAAGCGACCGATTGCATCCGGCCATGCGAGATAATCGGCGCCGACACGAGCATTGAAATCGCCGAGCAGCACCACGCAGTCCTCAAGGGGAATCTTGCACAGGACGCCTGCCAGGCTGTCGTAGAACTAGTCCTTGACCGCAGCTTCGCTCGGCAGCGTGGGGGCGTAGGCACAGATCAGATGTGTTGGGCTGGCAGATTGCTTGAGCGTCATGGAGATGATCCTTTCTGACACACCAACAGGGGTGTCGAACTCATGCACCAGCTTGTTGGACACTGCAAAGCCTACGCCGTGTGTGCGATGTTCATCTTCGGCTTTTCCCATCCAGAAGAAAGTGTAGTTCTGCTCTTTGATAGAACCAGACTCGGCTAGTCTGGTTTCCTGAAGCGCGGCAACGTCGACTGCAAGCTTGGCCAGCTCCCGGTCAATCAGTGCTGTTTTGCGCGTTGCGCCTTGTCTCTGTAGGTTGCAGTCTGGATCCGCGGTGAATCCCGGACACATGGTACGAACGTTCCAGCTTCCCAGCCGGAGATGTATATTTAAATCTAAATTCCGCTCTTGATTACGGTTTTGAGTTTTTCTTTGGTTGGTAGGTGAGGTTTTAACGTCCATGCTTGCTCCGACCACCCCATCGAAGCAATAGACGTGGCGGGTCAGCACCTAGCTGGCCAGGGGCTGCCTGGCTTGAGGCGGGCGGTAGCTGACCATTGAGACACGATGATCTCTCCCACCGACGCAGAGGACCCGTGGCGCTCCGTCTAACGCCAATCTGACTGGAGCTTATAACCCGTAAACTGTCGCTCTGCCGTGTTGTTGCCCCGGCGCCTTTACGACGCCGCGATGGAGTGTCCTCTCCACTGCACTTGCCCGGGCGAGAATGAGGGCTCCAGCGTTGCCCAAGCTGCAGGAACCACACTTGACCTCCGCTGGCGGGCTCCAAGGAAAGACAGAGGTCAATACGTTGGCGCCAACATTGGCTGCGGGAGATGGCCGTTGGCTCATAACGAGCTCATCCGCCCTTTGACAGGTCTTGTATTTAGTCCTGCTGGGTGTCTCCAACACCCTCCACACGAGGCCGAGGCCAAGTGGGGGAGCCGGTTTAGTCGCCGACGACCCGACCATGGAACAGCTAGCACTGGTTTACATGATACCAGTGGAAGTCTATATATATATATATATATATATATATATATATATATATATATATATATATATATATATATATATATATATATATATATATATATATATATATATATATATATATATATATATATATATATATATATATATATATATATATATATATATATATATATATATATGGGTCTGCTGTTGTGGTCTATGGGTCTGCTGTTGTGGTCATGAACAGAGATGATTACACAGCTGAGGCCCTCAGACAACTTAATGTTTTCAAAATGACAAATATTTCCTTTTTAATTAAAAGGAAAGTAGGCCTATAGGCCTATGATTGGTTATTAATAAATAACAAAACGGTTGAATTTTAACAATAACTTATTACTTCATGTAAAGCTTATAATGATATCAATCTCCCCTAGAAATGATTACGTCAAAGGTGATGTCATTTGTAAGAAAAGTGAAATAATTGCCAGGTTGAATTTAGGAAAGAGTTCTCTTTGCTAAATTCCATTGTAAGAATGAACACATGACAGATCTGAATGTATGTTCACTATGTACTCGTTAATGACACAACGTAATAAATTCAATCTTTCACATGTTGATTGATTAAAAAGCATATTTTGGTTCAAAGAGAGTAAGCATTCTCATAGAAATAGTTTGTCAGCATAACCAATCCTGTATTAAATATTTGTGAATATCTACGTATTTATGTAATTATTGTAAATATAAGTCATTATCTCTTACAAATGTATCATCTCGTGTTTTCTGTTATTTTAACGGCAATTTTTGTTTTCATCAGAACATCGATTATTCCTTAAAGAAAGGAAAACAAATATTTTGAAATGAGATATTTGATAAAATTATAGTCAGAAGCTAAGCTTTATAATACAAAACTCCTAATTTATGACAGGACCAACCATAAATTGATTTCGGACATTTACTGTAAAGCCATGTTTCTCATGATTATTTTGAGAAATGTGTCAATTTTCAGCATTTTTTTTTCCTTTAGGCCCTACTCAAGTTAAATAGCAATGTTGCAAATATTTTTTTCTTCAGAAATTGCCGTCAAAATAGCGACAAACACGGGCGATACATCTTTGATTTAGTTACGGTATTTCTTGATGATCTTAATGTTAGTATTAACCTGGTGAATAACGTCCAGGCTTGTTTGAAACGTCGTTATAATGTGAAGTAATACAGCTCTGAATAATGCAACAGTTTTGTGCTTTGTGTCCATAATTGCTATGCGAGTATTTCCCCTTTTGGTATAAAGTGAATAATCAATGTACGTATCTACTGTATTCTCCACCCCACCCCTCCCCCAAAAGCCGTCTGTGTATTGATAGCAGAGAAGAGAGAATGGTACATAAAGTGTCGTTTTATTTTTATTTATTATTTATTAGGTGTTCGGGTATGTACCCGAAACACCTATTGTTTTTGTTCGGTTTTTTTCTTTTCTTCTCCTTCTTCTCCGGATAGATTGTCTACAAAAAAACACATACTTGCAAACTTCACATGAACTTCAAACTTGGCATATACTTAGAACTTAACACGTAGATGAAACAGAATTTGTGACGTCATGATTAGGTCATCAGATATCGAATTACGATAAATCAAAGTTTAATATTAAAAAAAATCATATCTCAACAACCACAAGAGGTAAATTCAAAATGTTTGTACCATTGTACAGATCGTTAATTGTCAAAAAATATTTACAAAAAGGTGACCCCAATTTGACCTTACTTCCTGTCCAAACCGGAAGTCAAAGTTTAATATTTAAAAAAATCATATCTCAACAACCACAAGAGGTAAATTCAAAATTTTTGTACCATTGTACAGATTGTTAATTGTCCAAAAATAGTTATAAAAAGGTGACCCCAATTTGACCTTACTTCCTGTCCAAACCGGAAGTCAAAGTTTAATATTTAAAAAATTCATATCTCAACAACCACAAGAGGTAAATTCACAATTTTTGTACCATTGTACAAATCGTTAATTGTCAAAAGATATTTACAAAAGGATAACCCCAATTTGACCTTACTTCCTGTCCAAGCCGGAAGTCAAAGTTTAATATTTAAAAAATTCCTATCTCAACAACCACAAGAGGTAAATTGAAATTTGTTGCGCCATTGTATAGATTGTTAATTAGAGAAACATGTTTACACAAAGATGACCCCAATTTGACCTTACTTCCTGTCCAAACCGGAAGTCAAATTTTAATATTAAACAAAATCTTATCTCAACAACCACAACAGGTAAATTCACAGTTTTTGCACCATTGTACAGATTGTTAATTGTCAAAAATATTTACAAAAACATTCTGACGTCATCATCACTACCCTGACAAAATCCGAACACCTATGTGTTTGTCATATGACAAACACTTAAGTCTAGTTTATTTTATTTTTTTTGTTTTTTACCACCACCGGACATGCGTGCAAGAATTGAGCTCACAAATATAATCAAATACTAGATATAAGTTTTTGTCACAACAAAAACTAGGTGTTCGGTTGAAGTTAAAATGGTTACGTCATCAATTCGAAGTGTTGGAGAAGTCAAATGTTAACGTTTGTTGAAGTTCTCGCGAGAAGTTTATTTGAATACAATACAATACTGAATTTAGAAATTATTTTAATATTAAAATTTGTCTTCCGGTTTGGACAGGAAGTAAAGGTCAAATTGGGGTCATGTTTTTGTAAATACTTTTGACAATTAACTATCTGTACAATGGTGCAAAAACTGTGAATTTACCTCTTGTGGTTGTTGAGATATGATTTTTTTTAATATTACACTTTGACTTCCGGTTTGACAGGAAGTAAGGTCAAATTGGGGTCATCTTTTTGTAAATATGTTTTGACAATTAACGATCTGTACAATGGTACAACAATTGTGAATTTACCCCTTGTGGTTGTTTAGATATGATTTTTTTAAATATTAAACTTTGATTTATCGTAATTCGATATCTGATGACCTCATCATGACGTCACAAATTCTTGTCACAAATTCTGTTTCATCTACGTGTTAAGTTCTAAGTATATGCCAAGTTTCAAGTTGATGTGAAGTTTGCAAGTATGTGTTTTTTTGTAGACAATCTATCCGGAGAAGAAGAAGAAGAAGAAAAAAAACCCGAACAAAAACAATAGGTGTTTCGGGTGCATACCCGAACACCTAACTAGAGCTTAAGTGTTTGTTTGAACAAACACTAGGTGTTCGGGAGGAGTAAAGGTAATCAAGCATCTCCTTATTGTGACATGCTTATAAACTGTCTTTGTTTTCACCTATACTGCAAATAATTAAAAAATAATTTATAAAATTTGAAAACAAATTCTACATTGATTTTTACATTTTCAAGGTTGTACACATGATTGGCAAAATGTCTGTAGCTGCATCCATATTACAGAATTACAACCTAAATATCAGATGCCATTTTGTACATAAATTGTTAGACATTGAAATAATCAATTAGTTGTATGGGTGCTTGTAAATTTTAACTGTCTGTTGGGTTTCATGACTTGACTTTTGTGGTTACACACTCCCACACCCCCACAATCGATTGAAACCACTTTGTTGACCTGTTTAACCTACTTGTAACCAATCTAGAAATTAGTGTACATGGTCTTACGCATGTAACAAGCAGTGAAATGACTTCAGTGTAAATGAACCCAACCATGATCCTTGTTGACAACAAAACAGAATCAATCTGCATTTATAATAAATGTACGCTCTGTATGTACGATTTAGTGACAGTTCAGAATGGGTGACATTCAGAGGTTGTCATTGGAATCGGTAATTTTGGAATAAAATGTCTGCCCTCCCCCAAGTTCTTGGTGATGGCATACTGCCACTGGTGATGAACCAACACATTTGTTTTCTAAAATTCTTTGGTCTATCATTGCAGCACTATAGAATCCAAGAACTAGGGAAGGGGAGGGGCAAACAAGCAATAAAAGTATAAGGGGCCCAAATTACCAATTCCATTGACTGACGACTGGTGCTTCATTATGTCAAAAATCACACCCAGCATCAATTCTGCATATCTGAAGTTGCAAGATGTTGAAAATAGGGTAAGGGCTTAGATTTAAATAAATGTTTAACTGACATGGATTGAAAGGTACACCCTTCTCTTGGACTGAAATGCCAGTACTGCTGTAGCAAAAATAATAACAAATTATACTAAACCTTAATTTTTTTTTTTTTATAGATTGGAATTTTTAATTGGAAAATGAAGACGCATTCATTTAGAAACTACATATTTCATATCTTTTAGCTTGTTTGATTCGTGGGCAATGACAGAAATTTTCAATATAAACGACTTTTCAGTCCTAAAATACGGGTCGTGTGCTTACGTGAATCTACACAGTGCGCGACTAGTCTGCATCATGTGTGTGCATAGTCGCATTATAGCGCGCGTGTACGTATGTACCGTACACACATACATACAAATCGTGCCAATATTGAGCACAGTAATAATCACAGTACATATATACAACACACACGTTGAGTACATGTATTTTACATACAATACATTCACGTTAATGAACAGTTCTTCATTGTCACATCAAATATCTAGAAAATCTTTCATTAGTCAAGTAGTTCAGGGCCTATTTACTTACACTTTGAGGTCCACGATTGATTTATAGGTTTTTAGATTTACCATTGTTGTAACTTCCCTTTACAGCAATTTCATGGTTCAGTTTTACACATACAATAAATAAGTCATGGGAGTACTTTGGATTCACATCTTCTTACATTTATTTAAATTTTCTTTTCCTAACTTTCAGTTCTTTTGTTTTTACTATCACAAAAATAGTAATTTTTAAAAAGGAATCACAGCCCTATAATATTTTCTCTGGCAACATTGTCACATATTAATTTTGAAATGTTTGGTAGAGATGGGTACAATCTTTATATTCACATGTCATATCTGTCTTTGTTTACCTCAGTCTAGTCTGCAGTCTTTATGCGAACATAACTTTCAGGTACTGAACAGTGCATAAAACCCCTTTATTTTCAAATAATACATCATAAATTAACCTGGCTATGCAAGTATAATCACATTAAGTGCTTACGTTTTTGATACCACAAAAGTTGTTTCACCCAGCCCACACAAAACAAGTTCATGGGTATAACTATAAACTAAGCAGGCCTAGGTGAGTACACAGAAAAATATTTTCAAGAATATTTTGAATCATAACAATGATGTACTGATGAACAGTGTTTAGCTCCAAAAGGACGATTAACTTGAACGTCATAGTGCACTGATTTAGGACAGGTTTAGTTCAAATGTTTGCAGATGTACGCGACATCAGATTTATCATTCACATCCTCTTTTTACAGAAATCCCGCGCAATAGTACGGATATTGTTCAGTTTTTCCTACACTCAAGATATTACAATTGTTCAACTCCTTGACTCCATGCTGTTTTGACACAGACATTGTACTCCTGATTTACTGAATTTACTGAACTTTCTCTGGAATCAACATTGGCCCAAAGCTACATTTACTTGTATGTATAAAGTAGAAATTGGTCTACTGGAGGTGCCATAAGGTGGCAAGCTGGTACATACTGAATTCAACATGGCAGGACGTGAAGTTCACGGAATGAAAGATCCTCTGCAAAAGTTGTTAAGCATCATGCAGTGCCATCACACCACCACAATACCAGGAATAAGGGCATGCATAAAGATCTGTCAAAAATAAGAAAAAACATTGTTTTACACATATGTACATGTATGTATACATACACATGGGATGCACTACCTCGTGTATTATTTGTGGTTTTCATTGTTACATCAAATCTAGAAAATCTTTCATCGGTCAAATAGTTCAGGGCCTTATTTACTTATTTTTGGGGTCCATGTATCTAAAATGCAATATAAAAATAAAGGGAATGTACAACATTGGTATATGGTATTAACACATCCTTGTAAAAATATAAACAAAAACTGTTACATGTTTTTTTCCGTTTTTGACAACGATTCCTCTTTTCTCAAACATGAAAACCAAATCATTTCTCAGAATGATTGATTTATAGGTTTTAGATTTACCGTTGTTGTAACTTACCTTTACAGCAATTTCATGGTACGGTTTTACATACAAAGAGTTTGCTACTTAAAACAATAAAAGTATCTGTAAAGTCTGTTCATTTCTAACCCATTGCCGGACTGTTTCCTAATATGACATAACTCTTACCTTTGCAGCTAATCCTACTGTTTGCAATGTTCCCATACAGTGATCAAACCATCGCCACACCAGAATTGAGGGGAGTTCCATCTAGGAAGATTAGCTGTGAAAGAAAATTAAACTCAAAATAAGCATGTTTTATTTTGTTGTATTCAAAACCATTTCATGATTTCATGTGATCACAATTCTGAAAAGTATCATAAATGATACTTGTTAAATTTCATGATTAAGCAAGACTAATTACGGTGACACCATGTGAAATTCTCTATTGAGTAGTAAATCCTGAGGACGATCAGAGCATACTGATCAAAATGTCAAGTTGTAACCTCGACTAGTTCTTTTCAGAACTAATTACTACTCACTAGCGTATTCCACATGGTGTCACTGCAATTAGTCTCACTTATCTTCTTCACCATGCAAAGCTACAAGTTTTCCCTAAATGTCATGATTGTTGTTGTAAATATTATTAGTGTCAACCAAAATTATTTAAAATGTACCTTTGCTAATAAACTCTGACTTGTCGGAGAATATTGCGACATACATAATTTACAAAGTACATCCATGTATTATACATGCATGACATTGGTAGACATGTCCAGCTGTACTAATGTTTTTAATGTTTTCAGCCCTTAAACATTGTTGTTCATGCACTGTTCAGACTATTTATTTGTTTGTTTAAATTAATCAATTATTTAATTTCACAGAGCTAACATTAGATATTACACTGATATTGATAACACATCTAACGTTAGCATCATTTTTTTTAAATTCAACTAATTGTACTCATGCCTAGGCTTCACTCTCCTAACGTTACAGACTATTTACCACCACTAGGCACTAGTCTAAGTATTTCAAAAGAGTCATGGAGGAAAACCCACGTAATAATTTTAAGCATACTTTGTTTACATAAAACCGGGTACCCGCTAAATTAGTCCCAACGTTTAAAGTACTAGTACCATTCACTGGCGCCCATACCGTACACATTACTGACTGACTGTCATCCAGTGCTTCCACTTTCAAGGAAATTTCCTTATTTTAAGGAAATTTTGAAATGTTTTGACGCTCTAAGGAAATTTCTGTGAAAATAAAGAAATCTAAGGAAATCTAAGGAAATGCCGTAAATTCTAAGGAAATTCTAAGGAATGTTCGTAAATATTCGATATTTTTTTACGAAATAATGTTGCATAAAAATTAACACTTATTATACCCTCGGTCAGTTTGCGCGCTGTATAGCATTGACGCAGATTTGACTAGGCACGGCACAAACAGCCTAGTTGCCGGCCGCATGTTAGGCACAGCCGGCCATGGGCTAGTCATGACGTCAGATGTTCATGCTACCTAGGCTGGCCTACGCACATGTATGTATGTCTGGTAAGTGACCACCGTGGACTCGCATTTAAAGAATTAACGTGCAAAATTTATTTAGTTGCCAAAAGAATGCTTATTTTCCCATGAATTGACTTTCCATTTTGAAAGGTTTTGCGCTTTTTTTCAACAGCATGCTTCTTATGGCCTACTGCAACTTTCACATATGCAAACTGTGTATGCATACAGGGGCTAATACACTTTTGATGATTTAAGTAAAACTAAGGAACATCGGGAAAAAAAATCTAAGGAAATCTAAGGAAATGTTTCTGTAAATCTAAGGAAATGTAGATTTGAAAAGTGGAAGCACTGCTGTCATCAACCTATGCATGCTGTATGCATCAACCAACGCGTTACAACACATCTGACATGTCTGAAGCCGGTTAAAATGCTTATTTTTAAATCAAAGATTCTCGTAAATTTGTCATTGCCCAGACTTACCTCCAATTAAGTGTGCATAATAATGTCTGTTTTCAACGATGAAACATCCACTGGTGATAGGAAAAATTCAGAAAATAGTGAAAAACTCACTTTTGTGGAAGGTTTTCTCCGCAGGTCTGCATGCACCCAACTGTTGAAACACGTGGCAGTTAATCGATTCAACGACCTCGAAAAGAGCTATTAAGTGACCTTTTTCAGAATAAATAGATTATGCTGACATAAAAAAAAAAAACTAAAAAGGATTTTAGTCAATCACATAATACATTATGCGAAACTGGCGAATTGATCAGAAACACAATTTTTCAGGGGTCACGATAGCCGAGTCAATTGCATTTCCGAAGCGTAAATGCTCAATTCCTTAAACATGCATACATAATGAGCACGACCAGAGCTGATTTAGATTCACCAACAGAGGTGAAACGTAAGTGAAACGTTTTAGATATTAAAGTTTGATCTATCGAAAATCGATATCTGATGACCTAATCATGACGTCACAACTCTAGTTTCATCTACGTGTTATGTTCTAAGTATATGCCAAGTTTGAAGTTCATGTGAAGTTTGCAAGTATGTATTTTTTGTAGACAATCTATCCGGAAAAGAAGCAGAAAAAAAAAAAAAATAAATAAAACCGAACAAAAACAATAGGTGTTTCGGGTGCATACCCGAACACCAAAAACAAAACAAACAAAAACCGAACAAAAACAATAGGTGTTTCGGGTACATACCCGAACACCTAATTAAATTATAGTTACCTTACTTCAGACTCATTTTGTAAGATTGGGTCTCAATTGAGTCTTAATTTTGTTTCCACTTTTTGATTTGTTCAGTTAAAAATACGAAATTATCATTTTCAATTTGCTACTAAAATAAAAACACAGTTCTACTGTGTATAGCATGCATTATTCATCAGACGGACTTGTGCGCAGTCGCAGTGAGTTATAACACAGAGCAATCGGTGATAATCGACTCTTCTGTCTGTGTTCCTTCGGTGGTAGCTGCTGTGGAGTTTTCTTATAAAATTGACTGCATTCATTACTTATCAGACGGACTAGCGTGCAGTCGCAGTGGGTTGGAATACAGAGCAAATCTGGGCTTCTTTTGGTGGAAGCTACTGAGCATTTTTGTTATCAAATTTTCTCAAGTTTACATGAATATGACACAGCTGCAGATGACAATGCGTGGATATTTGGTTCTTGTAGTTGGTAAGTAACTTATTGAGTCTCTTTTGAAAATTATAAATGCTTTTTTTTTTTTTTTTTAATAATGTAACATTTATTTGGTGTTAAGCTGTTTATGGTAGCAATCTTCCCTGGAATAAAAATCTTGAGGTGTTGTTATTTTTTCTGAGGGGTACCATGGCCGCCGAGCGGTTCAGTGCATCAGAATTGATTGCTAAGTCATCAGAATGTGGGTTCGAATCCTGGCCGCGACCATGGTACTTGGGTCCATGCGCAAGACACTTTACCGTAATTGTTTCTCTTCACCAAGTAGTATAATTGGGTACTTGTGATCAGTGAGAGTATAGAGGTTAATATTGTGTTTGAAAAGCCTTTGAGCGCTTAGGGTTATCTTGGCTGTATACTCCCCAGGAGCTGAGAAAGATTATAGGAATGATATTGGTTCAGCGACCACGTAAGCATAACGTAAACATAATAAGTTGCTGTTGTTGTTAAGAAAACTTAAATAACCACTTCCTGGAAATTTACTAGGATACAAAATATCCAGGGATGAACACTGGTGTAAATCACGGGGGGATGAGGGATATATATCTCTCCTTCACGTTTCTAACCTGAATTCCATAGGATCGATTTCACTCCAGAATTTTTTCATGTGGTAAAAATAATAATAATATTTTTCATGCAGTAAAAAAGTAATAAAGCAAGTAAATTCTGTGAAAAAACAATAAAAAAAGGGAAATGTTGGTTTGTTTAAATATTGATTGTTTTGTTTGATTCTTTTGTCTGTTTGGAATTGTCATACTTTTATTATAGCCGTAGGATTCTGATTGGTTGTACGTTGCAGTACTTCGTTGTGCGACATAGCGAACACAAATTTTTATTTCCTACATTTTGACACGGATTTA
>CM055818.1:47915362-47965194 GCA_029582265.1 Zoroaster sp. YZ-2022 | reverse complement strand
GTTCTGGCTGGGGAACGACATCCTCCGTCGTCTCACCAACGTAAGCGGGGATACATGGGAGATGAGAGTGGATCTTAAAGCTGGTGATGGGTCTGCACCAGGGTCTGCTGTATATCAAAAATTTCGCATCGAAGGAGATACGTACACACTCCACGTGGGTGTATATAGTACAGAAGACAACCCGTCATATTATGGTAAGTAGGTTTTCTGAACATACCAAATAGGACCTCTAAATATCCTACTCGACAAATGCTTTATATCAGATAATTCAAAGCCTCGTATTGAGGGGAAAGTGTGCAGTAAAAGATACTACATGGGTCAATGTGACCTCCTATGGGTCGTGTGTACCCACTCCACACCCCTTACAACCATCTTGGGTCCGCATATAGATGTCACCGTCTGCACCCCAGAATATTATAACAGATTTGGGAGATATAGTCTTAAATATAAAATTGGTAATTCAAAAAATAATAACAAATTGGACGAAATTTAATATTAAACTTACTTGGTATAAAGCTGATGATGGTATCAATCTTTCCCAGTAATAATTTTGTCAGAGGTGATGTCATTAAAACAAAATTAAAATTATTGGCGATAATATTTGAGAAGTTTACTGTTTCCACCTTATAATTCATACAATGTTCCAATTTCTGAAATGAAACAAATCTGACAAATCTGAATGAAATAAACAAAAAATTCTCATTGAATAACACAATGTAATCAGTTGAATCATTCATAGGTTGATTCATTGATAAATGGATTCAAAGAAAGTTACCATATGCTTACTCGTAATTATTCATTTGTTTAACAACAAATTAATTCCAGACAATAAATACATTAAAACAAAGAAATACAAATGCAAAATAATTGACTATACAGAAAAATAACGAATCTGGAAATTACCCAAAGGCGATTGAAATCACTGTCTAAAAGCAGTTTTGCCAACATTACCAATTTGTTGTACCGTCCCTTTAATTGATGTGACAACAATCAACGACCACCAATGAGGGGAATAAAATTTAATAAAAAACTAATTGAAAATGCTTAATCGAAACACAGCATCCGATTGAAATAGACCTATACGTACATATAGGCCTACATTCTTTATACGTCAGTCGATTCATACACAAACGTGTCATTGAATGTCTGTGTATATTATTCATCTGTTTCATTCAATGATAGACCTATACTCTTATACACATCACAATTATTCTTATATTCTTGTATTCACTTTGTTTTATTTCATTCGACGTCATGAATGCAATAAGACTGTAAGGGTTGATCTAGATTTCAAAAGGGGCGGGGTGTCTCAAAATAATTGGAAATCTTACGTTTTCCCTTTTTCACGGTAGTGCGCGGTAATTTGTCCACCCCCCCCCCCCCCCACACACACACACACACACACCGCCTGCGCTTATACAGCATAAATTGTGCGCATTTTACCTTTTTAATAATTGTGCGCTGTTTTTCTTTTCAATTAATTATTGTATTTATTTATATATATTTTTTTTGGGGGGGCCGTTGCCTCTCTTGGATCTCACTGGATGACGTGTGATTTCAATTAATTTATTTGCGTCATTTATTTCGTTTATTTTGTCTATTTCCTAGCTGATTGTCTTACTTCTGACCACAATGGACAGAACTTCTCGACGTACGATCGTGACAACGATGCTGACTCTTACAACTGCGCAGATAAGCTGAAGGGAGGTTGGTGGTTCAAGACATGTACGTGTACATGTACGTTTGCTGGTCCTCCTTCCTACAGTAACCTGAATGGCGAGTATTCCCATCAGCCATATGTTATAAAAGGGTATAGCCGTGGCATTGTGTGGAGTAATTTAGGAAAGCCAGTCATGCGCAGTGAAATGAAAATGCATCGTTCCTCTTAAAAGTCGCATTTAAATATCAACTAATTATTATCAAGTCATCCTTGATAACGCCTCAATCATATTTCATTCTACGAACAATATCCTGTTATCTCCTCTATATCCTGTTATGGGCAAACTGTTCATTCAGGTCACATAAAATATTCATTTGTTGATGAGATACTGTTTGAGAGAAAATATTTATTTTTTATAGGAAAATAGGTACAACGTGTAGCTTTGCATGGTGAAGAGGATAAGTAAGACTAATTGCGGTGACACCATGTGAAATTCTCTATTGAGTAGTAATGAGGACGATCAGAGCATACTGATCGAAACGTCGAGTTGTAACCTCCGGTTCTTTTCAGAACTAATTACTACTCAATACAGAATTTCACATGATGTCACCGCAATTAGTCTTACTTATTAGGAAAATAGAAACTTTTTACAGATTTAAAGGGAGTGTACACATTTGTTATTTACCCGATTACACAATTAGGCCTAATTATTGAAAACTTACTTAATTATCGAAAAACTATAATCGAAAAACTTACTTGCTGTGAAGTTGATGATTGCATACATCAGGAGAAATCATTCCTTCTGACATGCTGTGATTTCTTAGAAAAAAATGTTTTCAAACGCGAAATGGATCACAGCCGTGACCTATTTTCCACAGTGCATACAAACAAATCTAAATGCATTGTCACTATTTTCTCATATGACACAATGAAATAAGCAAAAAGTTTCACAGAATGATTTCTATTCATCTTTCTTGATTCTTATAAAGAATGAATGCATTACTAGACATTTCACCAACATAAACGTTGTACAATGCCTTCAACAGGGAAACTGGGCAAGCATTTCAATTCAAAAACAAATTCATACTTCATAATGTACTTGTTTTATATCATAGGGCACTTCATAACTGTTGGAATCCTCAATGCGCTTTGTTAGTTGTTAAAGGTAGGAAGACGATTCCAAATTCCAATGACCGCCCCCTGAACCTACTGAGCAAAACTGGTAAATTGCTATAGGTTTGAAACATTTGGAATTCACAAAACAAAAAATACAACTGAGAAGACTTTTTGAATACTTTGAGAAAATTTGTGACATTTGGAGAAAATTATAGAATAGGAAATTTACTGAATGGGAAATTTTAGAAACTAAATGAATTTTTCTACAATTTGTCCAACAGTGATAATCGTTAATAGTCCTTAATAATTAAAATAAAACGTTACATCAGGTTTTATACGGAGGAGTTCGTTCAACTGGACCAAACAAGTATGTGTAAGGAAAAGGGGGGTGGGGGGTTGATTAAATGACCATGCCCTATTGACAAAATGTTTGGGTGTGTGTGTCTATGTGGATGGAGGGGGATATATCTCCCCCTCCATCCACCCATTGTAAATAATCCTTTATAACAAAAGAACAATATTGATATTCATTGTGTCTTATTATTTATTATTGTTACTTCATTATAAGAATAATATTCATGTTGTAGTTGTAAATAAATTCAACATTTAATCAAGAATAATTTTGCGGCATATGTAACAACTATTATAGCTGTATATATGCGGTATGTATAGTGTATCATGCTTGCTGTCTTTTGGTTTCGTTGGATGTAAATATAAATATTAAGTTTTCAAAATTACAAATGTAGGTCCAGCCCCGGAGGGGTGGGTTAATTCTGATAAAAGGAGCAAAAAGGAGAACACATCAGTATTTGTTGACTGGAGGATGTGGAAACGATGTTTATTGTTTCACTGCTCACATAAGAATGACAGCAATGAAACCTACTGGGATAAGGTTGCATTTCCTACTGGGTGCCTTAACCAATCAGAAGGAAGTGACCATGGCAACTGGTTCACACCCAAACCAATCAGCTGTGTGGGCTACCAGGAGTGCCACATGGACATTCTTGGAGGATTGCCACATGTACACTCTTGGACCTTGGAAATGGGAACTTGTATTTTTTTAGGGGGTGGTATTTACTAACTCCTTTTGAGAGGTCTCTGGGAGGGGCACTACACAAATGTTTCAATTTTAATTAAAAGGAAATTATATGGTTGTTGAATTTTAACATTAACTTATTACTTGATGTATAGCTTATAATGATGTCAATCTCCCCTAGAAATGATTACGTCAGAGGTGTCATTTGTAAGAAAAGTGAAATAATGGCCAGGTTGAATTTAGGAGAGAGTTCTCTTTGCTAAATTCCATTGTAAGAATGAACACATGACAGATCTGAATGTATGTTCACTGTTATAAGTTTTGAGGCTTTGCATGGTGGAATATCGATATCGTTTCGGTTTGCGATAACACCAGTAGCGTAGCCAGCGGGGGGGCAGGGGGGGCAGACTGCCCCCCCCCGGAAAAAAATAGAAGTAAAATCGGGACGGTAAAAATAAAGAAAAGAGAAAAGGAAAGGAAGAGAGAAAAGGAGGGAAAATTGAGGGAGGGACTCCGAGGGAGAAAAAACGAATGAGTTAAATAAATAAATTAGAAGAGTAGGGATTATTGACGAAATGAGGGAGGACGGAGGAGGGAGGGAGGGGGAGGAGAGAAGGGGAGGAGAGAAGGGGAGGAGAGAAGAAAATGTGGGCCTTGGTAATGGAAGAAAGGATGGATAGGACCGTTGGGACGAGTACCAAGGCAGCCTAACTTAAGGCAGGCAAGGTTAGGGCGGGTGGAAACGGCGGTAGGGCAGGGGTAAGGGAAGGAAGGGAGCCGAGGGAGCCGGAGAGGTAAAGGGACCGGAAAGGGCGGGAAGGACGGACCTGGGACGAAGGATGCAAAGGCAGGCAGATTTAGGGAGGAAAGGATGATTTAGGGAATGGTAAAGGGAGTGAATAATTGATAAAGGGAGACGGGAGTGGGAGGATTGAGGAAGGGAAGTTAGATCTGAAGTTTTTATACCCGGTTTTTGTCCCGGAAATCACTTTATCAAATACTGTAAAACAAGTTAATTTCGCTAGCAATTTAATTTCGCTAGGAGGCCCAATTCGCTAAATTAAATTGAAGAAATGTTGCAGAAGATCAAGGAATGGGACATTAATACAGCATATCCGACATTATGTACTCTGTATAGAATTTTTGGTACAATCGCAATTTCCTCTGCTTCAAGTGAGCGGTCGTTCAGTCGATTGAAGCTAACGAAGTCGTATTTAAGATCCACTATGTCGGAGCAGAGGCTGTCATCACTGGCACTTCTCAGCATAGAACGCGACTTCGCAGAGCACGTTGATTTTGACGCAGTCATTGAGGACTTTAGTATGATGTCTGTTCCTCGGCGAATGGCAACTCAAATTTAGTATAATAGTTGCTGATAAACAGGGGATGTGGTGATTCATTTTTTTTTGGTTTCATTTGAATAGGAACCCGGGATAGAAACGCTCGCCATTGGCAGCAAAAATATATTTTGACATTACAAGAAAGGCAACAAAATGCACTAATGAGAGATATATAAATTGCTCATAAAATATGGACCTTACAGATGGATCTTTCAACTTTTTTGTTAATTAGAGACGAATTTATATAGAAACAAACATTAAAACATTAAAAACTTGAAATTTGAATCAATACAATGAACCAGTATGTACTCGGGTTACGTGCAGAACGTATTTACAACTTGTCTTACAACATTTTATTAAAGGTTTTTATACGACATGTACACGAATAACTTTCAGTGTAATGTGTGTTGTAAACGGTGTGTATATATATACATTACGAATACGATTAATTATGAATGTTTAAGTTCATCACAGTCATGACAGTGTAGAAATTAATAGCAACAGTTCAGACAGTATAGATCCAAGGGAAGAACAATAAATCACAGGTGATCATGTTTGTACAATATATCGATTGTTTTGATTCAATATTATTCAGTATTTCGCAATTAAATTTAAACCATGAAATCGGGACGATCATCTTAATTTTGCCCCCCCCCGGACCGACAGGGCTGGCTACGCGCCTGGATAACACCATGTGTTTATCTCAACTAACGTGAAGCTGACGAAGGTTGAGATACGAGTTGTACGATAAGGTTCTTTTCAGAACCTGTACCTCAGCTTCACGTTAGTTGAGATAAACACATGGTGTTACCGCAAACCGAAACGATATGTTCACTGTGTTCTCGTTAATGACACAACGTAATAAACTCAATCTTTTACATGTTGGTTGATTAAAAAGCATATTTTGGTTCAAAGAGAGCAAGCATTCTCATAGAAATAGTTTTGTCACCATAACCAATCCTGTAATAAATATTTGTGAATATCTACGTTTGTATGTAATTATTGTAAATATGAGTCCTTATCTCTCACAGATGGATCGCTTCGTGTTTCTGCTATTTTACCGGCAATTTTTATTTATCAGAACATCGATTCTTTCCTTAAAGAAAGGAAAATAAATATTTTGAAATTATATATTTGATTAAATTAATTAAAGTCAGAAGCTAAGCTTTATAATACAAATTTCCTAATTTATGACAGGACCTACCATAACTTTATTTAGGACATTCACTGTAAAACCATGTTTCTTATGATTATTTTGAGAAATGTGTCAATTTTTCAGCATTTTTATCCTTTACTCAAGTTAAATAGCTATGTTGCAATGGGAATTTTGTCAAAATATCGACAACCACGGGCGATACATCTTTAATTTGGTTATTTCTTGATGATGTTAATGTTAGTATTAACCTGGTGAATAACCTCCAGGCTTGTTTGAAACGTTGTTATAATGTGAAGTAATACAGCTCCGAATAATGCAACAGTTTTGTGCTATGTGTCCATAATTGCCAAGCGAGTATTTCCCCTTTCAGTATCAAGTGAATAATCAATGTACTTATCAACTGTATTCTCCACCCCATCCTTCCCCCCAAAAGCCGTCTGTGTACTGATAGCAGCGAAGAGAGAATGGTACATAAAGTGTCGTTTTATTTTTATTTATTATTTATTTATTAATTTTTGTTACCCCCACCAGACATGCGTGCAAGAATTGAGCTCACAAATATAATTGTTACATCTACCTCTGGCTACGCGCCTGTTACATTGAAATTATGGCCAAGAAAAATGGAAAAGAAATTAACCCCCTTGCCGCTGCCACTGTGGGGAAAATACTGTTTTGACCAAAAAATGAGAAACATTCCGAACGCTCCATAACGGTGACTTACGGAAGTTTGTATGACCTCATCTACGAAGCAATAGCACAGGCTTGATATGGTTGAGGACATTTTCTATTGATTCACATTGTGAAAAGGCATATTACAGGGACTGTACATAAAAGCAGTCTTCTCTCTTAATGTTAAAGAGCTATATGGCGGACAAGTCTTTTTGGAGTGAAACCCACTCTGATTCAAGTGAAAAATACAGTAAAAGGCTACCAATTCACTCTTTATTACACTACTAATTTTACTCTTTATCCACTCCAAAAAGACTTGTCCGCCATATAGCTCTTTGAAAGAGTGGTTTTTACTCTTTTACATTAAGAGAGTTGGTTATTTATTTATTTATTTATTTCATTTATTTACTCAGGGTATGCCCAAACAGTTGTAAACTGATTTCCATTGGGGCTCTGCATATATATACATACAATTAAAATACATAAAAATACACATGAAAATAACATGACGCGTAATTAAACAATTATACAATATTACTTAAAATATTAAATTATAGTTACTTTACTTCAGACTCATTTTGTAAGATTGGGTCTCAAATGAGTCTTAATTTTGTTTCCACTTTTTGATTTGTTCAGTTAAAAATACGAAATTATCATTTTCAATTTGCTTCTAAAATAAAAACACAGTTCTACTGTGTAGCATGCATTATTCATCAGACGGACTTGTGCGCAGTCGCAGTGGGTTATAACACAGAGCAATCGGTGATAATCGACTCTTCTGTCTGTGTTCCTTCGGTGGTAGATGCTGTGGAGTTTTCTTATAAAATTGACTGCGTTGCATTCATTACTTATCAGACGGACTAGCGTGCAGTCGCAGTGGGTTGGAATACAGCAAATCTGGGCTCCTTTTGGTAGTAACTACTGAACATTTTTGTTATCAAATTTCTCAAAGTTTACATGAATATGGCACAGCTACAGATGACAATGTGTGGATATTTGGTTCTTGTAGTTGGTAAGTAACTTATTGAGTCTCTTTTGAAAAATATAAATGTTTTTTTTGATAATGTTAAATTTATTTGGTGTTAAGCTGTTTATGGTAGCAATCTTCCCTGGAATAAAAATCTGAGGTGTTGTTATTTTTTCTGAGGGGTACCATGGCCACCGAGCGGTTCAGTGCATCGGAATTGATAGCTAAGTCATCAAAATGTGGGTTTGATTCCTGGCCTCGACTATGGTACTTAGGTCCATGCGCAAGACACTTTACCGTAATTGTTTCTCTTCACCAAGTAGGTGTAATTGGGTACTTGTGAGAGTATAGAGGTTAATATTGTGTTTGTAAAAGCCTCAGATTCAGAAGCGCTTGGGTTGCTCGTGGCTGTATACCGGTAGGCCTACTCCGCCAGGGAGCTGAGAAAGATTACAGGAATGATATTGGTTCAGTGACCACGGGCATAACGTAAACATAATGTTAGTAATGTTGTTGTTGTTGTTGTTAAGAAAACTTAAAAACCACTGAATTTACTGGATACAAATATCCAGGGATGAACACTGGCGTAAATCACGGGGGGTGGGGGATATATATATATATATATATATATATATATATATATATATATATATATATATATATATATATATATACACTGCTCAAAATAAAATAGGACTCAAAAGTATTTCTTGGTCCATTTTGTCCATGTGAGGACACAAAAGCAGTTTTTGGTGATAGTAAAGTACTAATGGTTACTCTGCCACATTTTAAACACTTTTCACGTGTTGTGCATGTCTAATGACGGTTTAAACTGGCAGATCATGTGATAAGGCATGAAAATGCAGATAACAGGTTGACGTATTCAATATCAAACTTGTGCTTTAGTTCTTCATGTGTAACACACCAATTGACTTCAGAAGGATGTTGCAGCACCGCGGACTCGCACACATTCTGCACGCCTCCTCATGGACAGTACGGTGTTCCGGATCACAGCTTGGTCGAGGTTGTTCCACTCATCCTGTAGAGCTGCTATCAGGTTGGCGACGTTCCTTACAGGAGGGTTGTGACTTCTGACTCTGTAACTGAGAATTGCCCAAATGTTCTCAATGGGGTTAAGGTCTGGTGAAATGGCAGGCCATTCCAGACGCTGAATATGGTTATCTGTAAGGAACGCTGTTATGATTCTTGCTCTATGAGGACGGGCGTTGTCATCCATTAGAATGAAAACATCTCCCATTCTGTTTGACTGTTATCTGCATTTTCATGCCTTATCACATGATCTGCCAGTTTAAACCGTCATTAGACATGCACAACACGTATAAAGTGTTTAAAATGTTGCAGAGTAACCTTTAGTACTTTACTATCACCAAAAAATGCTTTTGTGTCCTCACATGGACAAAATGGACAAAGAAATACTTTTGAGTCCTATTTTATTTTGAGCAGTGTATATATATATATATATATATATATATATATATATATCCTTTCACGTTTTGGTGCGGCAATGTCCAAAAAATGACTAAGTCCAGCTAATTAATATGCGCATACCTAATTTCAGGACTTTGTAAATGTTCTTTTTAGCTGAAACTTTACAGGAATGGTTATCTTGGACAGTATTTTGTATCTGCACAAATTAAATTAATTGGCCAGTGCAGCTGTCAATCAGAATCAAACACGTTTTAAATATCGCTTTTATACAGTTTCAGACATCCGAACTTCATCCGTGTTTTTTTTTCCCTTTATCTTTCAAAATTATCTTTTAAAATTCATTCGCTTTTTAAATTAAATGTTTGAGTCTCTTGAGCCAAACACGGGCGATATATCTTTAATAGTATCAAAAGCTTTAGACAAGTTTATAAAAATACCCATGGTGTAAGCATTATTTTCGAAACCGTTGATGATTTTCTAACATTAAAACAAAATCCAGACAGAACAGAGATGGGCCTACAGTTGTCATTTCACAAGGATCAGCATGTTTTATTTTAGATCGGTGTAACTTAAGTTTATTAGGAAAGATACACGTGGTTATAGATAAGTTGAACATTTAACACAACGGAGCACTATTCAAAATGACTGATTTGATGACCACCCTTGGACTAATGTTGTCTAAACCTACAGCACTGTTTTAAAAAATTACTATTTAATTTAATATTTCACAGATTTCAAATGCATATGTAGGGTTTAAGAACAGTGAGTTAATATTGGGATGGCTAAGAAACTGTTTCAAGTCCCTTTGTGCAGATAAGATTTTTTTAATTCTAAGGTGTCTGGGTGAAAAAATGTTGAATGCATTGGCTATGTCAGCAGGATTTTTACGCATTCGTCCGTTGGAGTTAAAATCACACTGGGTGTTGCATTTTTCTTAAGATCAGGCTATTAAGTTTGTTATAGTCCATGAGACAGCCAATTATTCGGTAGCATCTGGAGGGACTAATTCATTAATATGCTTTCTTGTTGGAAAATAATATGAAAATTATCCCTCCAAAAATATGATAGACTTGCTGAAACGGCACCGGTAGCTTTAGTACTCGTTTTTAAGCGATTTTTGCGGTAAAAAATTTGAAATGCTAAGCCTCGTCCAAAAACAACACTGTTACGACTGTTTGAGGATTGCAAGTAGACATAGCCTCAAAAGATTCCATGCTATTTACACGCAGTACAATAATTAACGATAGACAGCAACATTAAACAATCGTTGTACATTTTATGTGTTAATACAATGCACCCGTGAAATCAGAACGAACGCAGTCATCGCCTTTAGACTTCCATTTCCCCCCCTAGAAAACCTGTCTTTGGGAAGCAAATTCCAAAGTTTCACGAGTTTCACCTCTCTTAGAAAATATTTATATTGAGTTTGCGTTTTGGAACTTAAAACCAAGATTTAGGACCAGTTTTCTTTAAGGTTATCGCATTACATTGACATCGAAACCATGTGTATTACTGCTTTATGGTCCACAATCAACTTGCTCAAAATTGACCATTTTCGTTGAATGCTATCTGGAAGGAATTTTTTCCAGTAAACATTTGTTGGAATACCGGTATGTCTATCTTTATCAGTAAAATATGATAGACTTATATTAAGGGTCGCTTTTATGTTGAAACTGGGACCTTTTCAATGACGTCAATGACGGACGATATATGATTTTCAACAGATGAATAAAACGTGAAAATATAACCCAAAACATTGAAAATAAATATCATTTCCGAATTTATTCATTTAGTTTTTCATTACAAATCAAAGTGAAAAGGTAATATGTTGTCCTTGGGTAATATGTTGTCCTTTTTTTTAATTTGGGTGAAATTAAACCCTTACATAATTTTTTGTCGTTTGAATGACATGTTTTATGCTACCTGTAAGTGGCGGTTAATCGCTGTTGGTTTTCATTAAATAAAATAAAATAAAACATAAAATAAAACAATATTTAGGGGTTACAAAAGACGGTCCCATATATAGGCGTTATGTTTCCAAACGCTAACAAATCATAATTTAACCCTTCAAAACGTGGTGGTGTTATAAAACTATGAAATATGTACTCCAAAAAGGTAATTTAAAGAGAAAATGTCAAATTGCTCGTTGATGTCTGCTCCGGTCGTTAGACCTTTTGTTGAAATGACGCATAACGAGTACAACGGCTGTTTGAAAAAAGCCATTTAGCTTATTTATTTTATTACATTGAACATCATGGGATGTTTTTAGGCTACTTCTGTAAGCCATCAATATACAGTCGTACGTATGAGTGTTTTCAAAATAAACAGCAAAAATCGTTTGTAAACTAAACACAAAGCTACCATTTCAGCAGGGATGTCATGCTGTTTTTGTACATAATAGATTTTTTTGCAAGTAGATAATTTTCAGCTCCTGGAATTTCTTGTACTTCATTTTGTTGGCATTGTTTGATTTGATCAAGAAGTTCTTATACAATTTGTTTTTTGTGTTTGATGGATTGTATGATGCCATTAGTCATCTATGATTTTAATCTTCTATTATGACTGATATTTTAAACTGGGAAATGAGAATCATAAAGATGAGTAAACATAGTGATGAAGGTATTATAAGCAGTATCGGGGTTTTCACATGAGTGCATTTCCCTCCAGTAAACATCCAATAAACAGTGTTGTTGAAACCGAATACTGTTTTCTTGGTTGATACAACCATGACTGAAGGATTGTGTGACTTTCTCTTTATTGGCACGTGAAGTGAACCATTTAATTGAATCATGAAAAAAAGATGATCGGAACCATCGCAAAACAAGATTCTAGATTTGTATGGTAAATTACAACTATTAGCAAGTGGAGTCAGTGATATGGGTAGGTTTGTGGATAGTTGGTGAGAATGAGTTACTGAAAAGACAATCTACAAAATGGGAAGTTGGATTGTGAACGTTATGTTTGAAAAGATCAATGCTGAAATCACCCATGATGTAAACATGTTTATTTTCCATGTTACGTTTTTCAAATAAATTGTCAAATAGATCCACAAAATTTGTATTTGCTGACATATGGTTTATAAACAGCGACGTAGCCAGGACTTTTTCAGTGGGGGGCACAGGTGGCATTGCTTTTCAGTGGGGGCACAGTGAGTATTGGTTTTGGGGGCACTATCGGGATTTTTTGTGTGGGGCGCACCTGGGGGGGCACTCCTGGAAATGTGTGGGGGAACGTGCCCCCAGACCCCCCCGTGGCTACGCCGCTGTTTATAAACAAAACCGGCCACAATGCTTACCATTTATTTGTGATATTTCAACAAAGAGAGAGTCACAATATGTTGTATCTAGTGCTAAAGCAGGGCGACTGATAGAAATTACTGTCAGAAATATTCGATAATTTTCTAGAATTGAGATGTAGACAAGAAAATGTCTCCTTATCGTTAGCATCACGAAATGTGGTAGCGAATTGATCAGTCAATAAATAGTCGTGTGAGTGATGGTGACACAATTGTTAAAAACATTCCTGTCAGGGAATCATAATGTAAATAATGTTGCTGTTGCTGTTAAGAAAAGTTAAAAACCATTGAATTTACTAGATACAATTATCCAGGGATGAACATTCTCTGTATATGATTTAATATGATTATGATTGTATATGATTTAATTTTTAATGAGCTACGGATCCTCAAAATGGACACATTTCCCAAAAGAAAATTGCGAACGAAGTTTCTTAATTCTTTGATGTTTACTTAGTCAGTAGTGGAAACTTATATAGTGGAAACTTATAACTGAGAATATGAAACATAAATATCATGGTTATAAAAAAGTGATACATTATTTAATAAAATGTTCGTAGTATATTTCAGATTTCAAAATTTCTCAGTCCTGTTTTCCATTTTATTGGTTTTTCAAGAATGTTGTTTACAAGTTGTTAGAGCTTCTCCAAATGAATCCATTTTATTTAAAATCTGTAAATAATTGTTTTAAATTTTCAAGATTGTCTAAACTATTTTACAACCATCTGGAATTAAATAAAGCACGTTTATTTATTTAATTTATTTTTTTGATTGCCACAATTCTGTGCGAACAGACGTCAATTCGTACGACCACGCATTGATATTCAATATTTTTACAAGAGAATCCTTCACTGTAACAAACTGCGACACAAAACTTCAAATTTCAGTTGATAGGTGCTTCTAATTAGGTACATGGTGGATAGATGTCAATGTATATCACAGAGAGAAAAAACACTCTTAGAGACAGTTTTGCCAACATTACCAATGTTTGACCTTCCCTTTAAAGTACTTAACGCGTCTGTGTTTAGACATTGCATGATTTTAATACGCGCGTTGATTTTCTTTCAATTTTATTTTGTACAAACGTAAGAATTTTTTTTTTAACAGTCTAATTATAATATCGGCCTTTTTAATGTAATAGTTGTGTTTTTCAATGTTGGAGAAATGCTGGCAGGAAAATCCTGAATTCTCCTAATTTAACATACTCTCCTTTTTGAACAAAATACATTTTTGTTTCCCCTTCTCAAGCTGTAAAAGTTCACATCGTCTCGGCTGAAGTGTGCTACTTTGGGAACGAACCAGACCCCCATGAGACCCACAAACTCCGGTGGGTGCTACCAGTTCAAGACCCGTGTCGCTGCACCAGAATCCGGCTCGGTGGGATGAACAAAAACACACCCGAGAGGTCATTCAAGCCGTACTACACTGACAACCCTTTAATTACATCAGATGAGACGAAGATTCGCCAACTGTTCAACTGCAGCGGTGAGAATTAATCAATTAACATTATCGGATATAACATCAGTGTATAGAACTAGAAGCCCTACGCCTCACTTACAGATAGACCTATGGTATAAACTAGGACTGGTGTAAAGCTGACGATAATATCACTCTTTGCTATCAATAATTGTGTGCTTTCATAAAGGAAAAGTGATCGCCAATAAGACTGAATATGAAAAAAGAGAATGCATAAATAAATTTGTTTCTCGTTTACCGACACAACGTAATAAACAAAACTGAAACTTTCACAGTGTGTAGTTCCTATTCAGAAGCAGTTTTGTCAATATTACCCTCCATTTAAAATGAGTATACATTAGTGTATTGTGTGACTGCATAGAGGGGGCGGGGTATAGCTCACTACAAAAAGGGGGGCACTCACACTCGCCCCACTTTCCTTTGATTTTATGTGTCTTGTATTGATATCCCATGCAGCAAACATCAACCATATTTACCGGCAATGACTGACTATTTTTTGAACGCATACCCGTGTGTTATATAGCAAGCATCGCGTGCTTGTTTCATTGGTCGGTGAAGCTTAGAATACTTGATACAGTTCAAAGCTAAATCCAAGTTGCCCGTAAAGATGGTGTCTATCAGGAACTACCTATAGCTGAAGAGTTCGTTAGATGAATTGGTTAGTTGGACTCGAGTTTGAACCTGAATCAAGTCACGGTTTTTTGTTGTTTTTTGTTTTTAATTTAATTTCCCACTTTGACTTGACGAAAATGACTTGGTGACAATCTCCAATAAAAAACGACCGCGAAATGTTATCAATATATACAACAGCGCTAGAGCATCTTGGACACAATGCCAGATTGCGCTCCCACTGCTCACCTAAGTTTTGCTATCAGCCTTCCACAAGAATATACAAATACAACATCCGGAAACCTGACAAATTTATCCTACAGATGTAAGAAACATGGTTTCACAGAAAACTTAGTACCGGTAGGCCTATGTACCTAAATGAATTAATGGCGAGTCCCGTCATCAATTAATTTTGGCACTTAATATTTTACTGTTAAACCAAGCTTCTAAACACTATTTTGTAAAGTACTTGTTTTTCTTTCTAAACAGCAATTATCAATGTTCCAATGAAAACGAAAAATCCGGAAATTGCAAGTGAAACACGGGCGATACATCTTTTAATAAAGTTATTGCTTGTCCAGCACACAAAAGATGCCCTTATCTATATTGACTTGTTTATGTGACTTGATTTGGACTTTTAAATAAATGACATGTGACTTGATTTAGACTTTGACAAAATGACATGTGACTTGACTTGACAAACCGACCCCATCACCGTCCGTCCATGCATCTGTCCATCTATTTGTCGCTTTATCGAACTTTAAGCAAACATGGTGTTTGTTTTGTTCTCTGTCTTGTTTAATTTTAAAATGTACTCATTCATTTTATTTGAATCAGATGTTACTTCGCCTGCCGCCCTGCCCAGTACGACTACCGCCCCGCCAAGTGCGACAACCGCCCTGCCAAGTGAAACCACCACCCCGCCAAGTGAGACCACCACCCCGCCAAGTGTGACCATCGCCCCGCCAAGTGCGACCACCGCCCCGCCAAGTGCGACCACCGCTCCGCCAAGTGCGACCACCGCCCCGCCAAGTGCGACCACCGCCCCGCCTAGTGAGACCACCACCCCGCCAAGTGTGACCACCACCCTGCCAAGTGCGACCACCGCCCCGATTCTCGACTGCCAGTCCTTGCTGGATGCTGGTCACACCACGGATGGTGTCTACACCATCAACCCATCGCAATATCCAGGAGGCTTAGAGGTCTTCTGTGATATGACAACAGACTCAAAAGGCTGGATTGTAAGTTCACTATTATGACACACTTTATAAACATTAATTATTAAATATATATGTATAGGCCCTATATATATTTTAAATTTTTTTAAAAGGCTGAATTGTAGGTTCACTATTAGGGCAATGTATAAACAATAATAATAAAAGAAATAATAATACAAAAATACAATCGATAATATCGACTCCCCCAGAACTTCTTTCAACTTTCTATTTTGTTCTTATTGCATAAATCTGTAAAGGTATTCCAACGACGCCAGGATGGGACGGTTAATTTCACCCGCAGCTGGGACGAGTATAGCAATGGTTTCGGGAACAAGACCGGAGAGTTCTGGCTGGGGAACGACATCCTCCGTCGTCTCACCAACGTAAGCGGGGTTACATGGGAGATGAGAGTGGATCTAGCTAGTGATGGGCCTACACTAGGGTCTGCTGTATATCAAGAATTTCGCATCGAAGGAGATACGTACATACTCCACGTGGTTGATGGTACAGCAGACCCATTTTATGGTAAGTAGGTTTTCTGAACATACCAAATAGGACCTCTAAATATCCTACACGACAAATGCTTTAATCAAATAATTCCAAGCCTCGTATTGAGGGGAAAGTGTGTAGTAAAAGATACTACATGGGTCAATGTGACCTCCTATGGGTCGTGCGTACCCACCCCACACCCCTTACAACCATCTTGGGTCCTCATATAGAAGTCACCGTCTGCACCCAGAATATTATAACAGATTTGGGAGATATAGTCTTAAAGATTGAATTGGTAATTCAAAAAATAACAAATTGGACAAAATTTAATATTAAACTTACTTGGTGTAAAGCTGATGATGGTATCAATCTTTCCCAGTAATAATTTTGTCAGAGGTGATGTCATTAAAACAATAATAAAATTATTGGCGATAATATTTGAGAAATTTACTGTTTCCACCTTAGAATTCATACAATGTTCCAATTTCTGAAATGAAACAAATATGACAAATCTGAATGAATTAAACCAAAAATTATCGATGAAGAACACAATGTAATCAGTTGAATCATTCATAGGTTGATTCATTGATAAATTGATTCAAAGAAAGTTACCATATACTTACTCGTAATTATTAATTTGTTTAACAACAAATTAATTCCAGACAAGAAATACATTGAAACAAAGAAATACAAATGCAAAATAATTGACTATACAGAAAAATAACGAGTCTGGAAATTACCCAAAGGCGATTGAAATCACTGTCTAAAAGCAGTTTGGTCAACATTACCAATTTGTTGTATCTTCCCTTTAATTGATGTGACAACAATCAACGACCCCCAATGAGGGGAATAAAATTGAATAAAAGACTAATTGAAAATGTTTAATCGAAACACAGCATCCGATTGAAATAGACCTATACCTACATATAGGCCTACATTCTTTATACGTCAGTCGATTCATACACAAACGTGTCATTGAATGTCTGTGTATATTATTCATCTGTTTCATTCAATGACAGACCTATACTCTTATACACATCACAATTATTCTTATATTCTTGTATTCGCTTTGTTTTATTTCATTCGATGTCATGAATACAAATAAGATCGCAAGGGTAGATGTAGATTTCAGAGGATGGTGATGGTTTGAAATATTACGTTTTCCTGTTTTTCATGGTAGTGCTGTGCTTTATACATCATAAATTGTGCGCATTTTACCATTTTACTAGTTGTGAGCTGTTTTATCTTTTTTATTTTATGTATTTATTTTTTGTTGGTGGGGAAGAGAGTGAAGGCGGGCCCGTTGCCCCTCTTGGATCTCACTGGGGCAGATAAAGTGTGGTTTCAATAAATCTATTTGCGTCATTTATTTCATTTATTTTGTCTGTTTCCTAGGTGATGCTCTTACTCCAGACCACAATGGACAGAACTTCTCGACGTACGATCGTGACAACGATGCTGACTCTACTTACAACTGCGCAGATGTGCTGAAGGGAGGTTGGTGGTTCAAGACGTGTACGTGGTCGGGAGGGATTACTGGTCCTCTCTACAGTAACCTGAATGGCGAGTATTCCCAACCATTTAATGCACTAGTGTATAGCCGTGGCATTTTGTGGTATGGAAAACAGATTTCGCGCAGTGAAATGAAAATGCGTCGTTCCACTTAAAATTTGCATTTCAGTATCAACCAATTATTTTCAAGTCACCCTTGAAAATGCCGTATTAAAATTCATATTTCATTTTACAAATTTGTACAAATATACCCTCCATATCCTATTATGGATCACATAAATTATTTATAAAATCTTAATTTGTTTTTGGGATACTAGTTAAGAGGAAATATTTAATGATATTGCATAAACATAAGGAAAAGATAAAGATAAAGTTTTAAAGGGAGTGTATATCTTTGATAATTACCCAATTACAAAATTACGGAATTATTATCTAAAAACTTACTTAATGTGAAGTATCTGATGGTACATGTACCAAACATCCTAAGATACTATTCCATCTGACATGCTGTAATTTTGTTTTGGAAAACGTGAAATATATTACAAATTTGAAATGGATCACAGCTGCAATCTATTTCCACATTATAATTCTTAGGTCTACACACAAATATATTGCAATTTCCCTATTTTCTCGTTAATGATAAAGTATGGATGTATTTACAGACATTTTACCAACATATGGTGTACAATCCCTTGAGAAACTGGGGCAATAACCTTATCTTACCCCGTCCTAACCCCCCTCCCCACCCCAACTGATTACAAATTAACATCTTATGGATTTGAAAGTTTTTTATTAACAAATTTGTAGAAAAGTTTGGAAATCTTAAGATCATTTGATCCAATTGCAGGGAAATTCTGGACAGGGAATTTTTTAGAAAATTTGTGAACTTTTGTGAAACAATGATAGACCCTAATCATTTTCAAACGTTACATTAAGTTCTATACCGAGGAGTTTGTTCAACTGTTTTTTCACAGGACCTAGAAAATATGGGCGGGGAGGGTTGGTAATCAGAAAAAGGTGAATATTAATTGTGTCTTATTATGTATACCCAGATATACTTAAAAAATGTGTTGCTTCATTTTAGAGAATAATATTCATGTTGTAGTTGTAAGTAATTCCAACATTTAATCTGGAATAATTGTTCGGCATATATAACAACTGTTATAGCTGTATATATCACGCTTGCTGTCTTTTGGTTTCGCAGGATGGCAATACAAATTTTCAAGTTTTCAAAATGAAAAATTTTATCTTTTTGATTAAAATGAAAGTATATGATTGGTTATTCTAAATAACAAAACGTTTGAATTTTAACATTGAGTTATTACTTGATGTAAAGCTTATAATGATATCAATCTCCCCTAGAAAAGATTACGTCAGGTGATGTCATTTGTAAGAAAAGTGAAATAATTGTCAGATTGAATTTAGGAAAGAGTTCTCTTTGCTAAATTCCATTGTAAGAATGAACACATGACAGATCTGAATGTATGTTCACTATGTACTCGTTAATGACACAACGTAATAAACTCAATTCTTCACATGTTGGTTGATTATAAAGCATATTTTGGTTCAAAGAGAGTAAACATTCTCATAGAAATAATTTTGACACCATGAGCATGGGCGGATCCAGAATTTTTTTTAGGGGGGCTGAGAATCAAAAACAATTATTTTTCAGTACTACAAAAATTACAATGAAATAATCAAAGGGAGAGAAAAACAAAGCACAGTGAGGGGGAGTGGGAGTGCGTTCTCTCCTCCCCTCCCCCTCTCTCTTTCTTTTTCTCTCAAATTGGGCAAATGTTCATACCCCTACGTAAATAAAAGTCGTTTAAAACACAGTGCGGCAGATTTCCAATCGATCCAGTAACTTTGGCTGCAATTGGACATCGTTTCATAGCAAACAAAAAATAAAATAAATAAATAAATAAATAAACATTTTAAATGAATTTAAAAAAATAATTAAAATGATGACGCGCGTGTCTTTGGCGACGAGCACAGAGACGAGAAACAGGAGACTTTTTTCCCTAACCAATCCTGTATTCAATTTTGTGAATATCTACCGGTACCTTTTTATCTCTTACAAATATATCACCCATCTTTTTTGTTATTTTACAGGCAATTTGGTTTTTTCATCTGAACATCGATTATTTCCTTACAGAAAGGAAAATAAATACTTTGAAATTATATATTTGATTAAATTATAGTAAGAAGCTAAGCTTTACAATAAAAGTGCCTAATTTATGACAGGACCTATCATAAATTCATTTTGGGACACATTTACTGTAAAACCATGCTTCTCATAATTATTTTGAGAAATGTGTCAATGTTTCAGCATTTTTTTAAAATCCTTTACTCAAGTTAAGTGGCAATGTTGCGAATAAAATTTTGTTTTAGAAATTGCCGTCAAAATAGCGACAATCACGGTACATCTTTAGTTTAGTTATTTCTTGATGGTGTTAGTATTAACCTGGTGAATAATGCCGTCCAGGCTTGTTTTAAACGTCGTTATAATGTGAAGTAATACAGCTCTGAATAATGCAACAGTTTTGTGCTTTGTGTCCATAATTTCCATGCGAGTATTTCCCCTTTTGGTATAAAGTGAATAACTAATGTACTTATCAATTGTTCCCCGGGGGGGGGGGGGACGACCGTGTATTGATAGCAGGAAACATGGAGATTTGGTACCTTAAGTTATTTGTTGCCCAAGGGTCTGGACTTTGGTCATGCTCACGCACAGTGATTCAACATCCTCACATATGGGTGTTGAGGATGGTGTTATAGGGTATTGTCATTTGCCACTGTGCCCCACATGCAGGGGAATGAACATTTCCAATTCACCAATCACCCACATCAAGAGACGGGCGGCCCGGGTGTGTGTGACTGTGTGTGTGGGGTGGTAACAATTGATAAGTTCATAAGGGCAGAGTGCATGTTCTTGAGTTCTTTCGGGTACACCATGTAATGATCTCTTTTTTGCATAGTGCATGCTTGGATGGATTGATCATTGTACATGGACGATTAAACTGAAATTATGGCCTAATATAGCAAGCCTAAATAATTGTCTTGTTACAGCACGTAGTCCAGAGGAGCTGAAACAAGCCCTGTCTTTTTAAAGAAAAGGGAAGATAGCTTCGATTTGGAATTTAAAAAAAAAGCTTCAATGGCACACGCGTTTTGGGTACAAACTGACGCACAATATTGTGGTCATAGCGCCCTCTGTTGGAGATCTATAAGTGACGTGAGATTATCGCTAAAGACAACACCTGTGCCAAGTTTGATGGCCAACGGATGAAAAATAAGATAAATATGAGGAAACAGTGGCGGCACCAGCTCCAAAAAGGTGGGGGAAATGGAGGGGAGGTATTAGAATCACGTAGCAGACAGCCGTAGTTATATTGTGGACATTAGCCAATGACACATGTTTAAATGTTTGTGCGTAGACTCCTGCATCTACTGGTATTTTTTTTTTTGCAAAGCGCTTTTAGTATTGTAAGGACGTTTTTTCTCGTTGCCACAGAAATTACGTAAGAAAACCGGCCATGGTTATTGTCCAAACATTGTTTTGTATTGTTTGTGGTTTGTTTGTGTGTTGTTTGGTCTGATATAATACCATTTAATCTAGAGCGATTTAAATTTAGTGAGTTTGACTGGAAGTGAAAGCTAGCTCGGGTTGATCAGAACGATTTAGATCAACGATCCGTCGTCATCAAAAGAGAGAGTGTGGTGGCCTATGGTTGAGTGAGTTGTACGAGTGACCGGTACCAACTGCCTTGAAATCCCTGAAGCAACATGTGTGGCGATCGGCCGGAGGCATTCAGTCTCGGCTCGACTTGGCAAAATCATTGCTTAAATTTTAGGGGACAAAGCTAATTTTTAATAGAAATCAAGGGCCCCTTATATTGCTGATTGACAGTGAAAATCATGAACATCGGGCATCAAGACATCGGGCTTTGTACCAGTGGAATTCAGGTATTTGGAATCAAGTCCACAGATAATAATGTTGACTATTGACAGACATGTAGCCCAAATAAGGACTCCGTCTCTGTATACACCGAAGTGCACGAAGGTGAAAGTCCAAGGCAGAGATGCAAAGCGCACGTTATTATTATTATTTGCATAATGGTCTTTGCCCATGGGCAGTGGTTCTGGGTTAGGGCTCCGCCCTTGGGGGAATACAGGAGAGCAAAAAAAAACCTGCCCCGTGGCGCCACCACTGCGGGGAAGATACAGTTTTTGATCAGAAATGAGATAAATAATATTCCAGATTGTGTCTCAAATGAATGTAATTTGTTTGCATTTTTATTTGTTCAGTCAACAATTTTAACAATAAAAAAACGAAAAAAATTCATTTTCAAATTGCTACTAAAATTTTCAATACTGCGTTCATGCATTATTCATCAGACGTTCATGTGCGCAGTCGCAGTGGGTTGTAACACAGAGCAAATACCAGTGATAATCACTCTTCTGTCTGTGTTCCTTCGGTGGTAGATGCTGAGGAGTTTTCTTATCAAATTTTCTCAAGTTTACATGAACATGGCACATCTACAGACGACAATGCGGGGATATTTGATCCTTCTAGTTGGTAAGTAACTTATTCCGTCTCTTTTGAAAATTAGAAATGTCTTTTTATTGGCGTTAAGCTCTTTATGGATAAAAATTTCCCTGGAAGAAAAAACTAAGGTCTTGTTTTTTTTCTCTGAAGGGTGCCATGGCCGCCGAGCGGTTAAGTGCATCAGAGTGAGACTTATATGTTCTGATGTCTCAGTCGTCACAATGTGGATTCGAATCCTGAGCAAGACACTTTACTGATTTTGTTTCACTCCGCCAAGGAGTATAATTGGGTACTTGTGACAGTAGAGGTTGATGTTGTGTTTGAAAAAGCCTGAGAAAGGGAGCTGAGAAAGATTATAGGAATGATATTGGTTCTGTGACCAGGGGGTATTAATGTAAAATAATGTTAATAATGTTAATAATGTTGCTGTTGTTGTTTGTTGTTGTTTGTTGTTATTAAGAAAATTTAAATAACAGCCATTAATTTGATCGGGGGAAAACAGTACCGGTACTTTTTCCTAAATTCAACATTCGAATTGACAATTGAAATGCGTTGTCATTATTTACTCATTAAAGATATATCGCCCGTGTTTGGCTAAGACGACCCACAAAATAGAAGTTATAAAATGAACGAATTTTGAAAGATAATATTGTTTTTAAAAAAGCAAAAAACAAAAACAAAACAGAAATTATGAAATTCGGATGTCGGAAACTGTAAATAAATGCGATACTTCAAATACACTTCTGATTGACAGCTGTGCTGGCCAATCAGGAGACTGCCCACGCCCTCGGCCCGTTACGTACAATAAGTTGTGTGGTCACGTGCAACCTGAGGATTAAATCGCGGGGTCCCGCCTTTTATTAATTTGAGTTTTTAATTTACTGGTTCTAATTTATGACGGCTTTTTTTCAATGTCTCAAATGAAAGCTTATAACTTCCTTAACCCCAGAAAAATAGCTGTTTATCATTTAAATATTTGTTAACCGTAAAATTGACCCAAACACGGGCATTACATGTTTAACTACACAACGTAATCAATTTGAAACTTTCACCGGTTGTTTACTGTATGGTCCGTGTATGTTATTCGACGCACTCGTAAAATGACGCACTTACCATTTGTTTAGCATAAATATATTATGATGTATTACTGGTTGCATGCATCAACATATCTAGATCATACTTGTTACCATTCTAAGGAATCCTAAGGAATGATTTACAGGAAAGTTAGTGCCAGGAAATGGAACAAACTGTAAAAACCACTGATTTGTTACTATAGATACAAATATATTCAGGAATGAACATGACCTAATTTGGGTTTTCATGAATAATTTTTATTGTCTCGTGTCTGTGGATTCAAAACGCATCAAAGCATTTGCATTGATATTTGAATGAAGCTACGGATCCTCCAAATGGACATGTTTCTTGAACAAATTAGCGAACGAGGACCTCTTAATAATTAGATGTTTACTTGGTCAGTAGTGGGAAAGTATTGAGAATATGAAACATACAACTCATGGTTATGAAATGTTATATACTATTTGACAAAATATAACAGTATTTTATTCAGATTTCAAAGTCCTTTTGCAAAAATTATAACCATGGTCACCTTCCATTCTATTGGTCTTTCAAGAATATTGATTCAAAGTTGTAAGAGCTTCTCCAAAAGATTCCATTTTATTTCAAATCCGTAAATAGTTTTTTTTTTTCAATTTAATATTAAAATCTATTTTGCAACCATCTGGAATTAGATGAAGCATGATTCAAGTCTAATTTTAACATCGGCCTTTTTTTCGAATGTAATATTTTTTGAGTCAATGTTAGAGAAATCCCGAATTCTCCTAATTTAACTTATAATCTCTTTTTAAGACGATGTATTTCCCCCTTCTCAAACTATAAAAGTTCACTTCGTCTCTGCTGAAGTGTGCTACTTTGGGAACGAACCAGACCCTCATGAGGCCCACAAACTCCGGTGGGTGCTACCGGTTCAAGACCCGTGTCGCTGCATCAGAATCCGGCTCGGTGGAGTGAACAAAAACACACCCAAGAGGTCATTCAAGCCGTACTACACTGACAACCTTTTAATTACATCAGATGTGACGAAGATTCGCCAACTGTTCAACTGCAGCGGTGAGAATTAATCAATTAACATTATCGGATAGAATATTAGTGTATAGAACCAGTATGCCTAGGCCCGATTATGAGAAACGTTAGCCTAATTAAACAAAAATAAAATACATTTAAATTTTGTGCAGTCATTTTAAAGAAAAGTAATCGCCAGTAAGAATGAAAAATCGGAACATTTCTCGTTTAACGACGGAACGTTATAAAACAGGCGTTCACTATTCAGAAGTAGCATGCCAATCTTACTCTCAATTTAATTAACATGGGTATATTGTGGGAGTACATGAGGGGCAGGGCAGGCGCGTAGCCAGCCCTGTCGGTCCGGGGGGGGCAAAATTAAGATGATCGTCCCGATTTCATGGTTTAAATTTAATTGCGAAATACTGAATAATATTGAATCAAAACAATCGATATATTGTACAAACATGATCATCTGTGATTTATTGTTCTTTCCTTGGATCTATACTGTCTGAACTGTTGCTATTAATTTCTACACTGTCATGACTGTGATGAACTTAAACATTCATAATTAATCGTATTCGTAATGTATATATATACACACCGTTTACAACACACATTACACTCAAGTTATTCGTGTACATGTCGTATAAAAACCTTTAATAAAATGTTGTAAGACAAGTTGTAAATACGTTCTGCACGTAACCCGAGTACATACTGGTTCATTGTATTGATTCAAATTTCAAGTTTTTAATGTTTTAATGTTTGTTTCTATATAAATTCGTCTCTAATTAACAAAAAAGTTGAAAGATCCATCTGTAAGGTCCATATTTTATGAGCAATTTATAAATCTCTCATTAGTGCATTTTGTTGCCTTTCTTGTAATGTCAAAATATATTTTTGCTGCCAATGGCGAGCGTTTCTATCCCGGGTTCCTATTCAAATGAAAAAAAAAAAAAATGAATCACCACATCCCCTGTTTATCAGCAACTATTATACTACATTTGAGTTGCCATTCGCCGAGGAACAGACATCATACTAAAGGTAATGCAATGCTATACTGTATATTCAACAGTGTCAACAGACAAAACAATTTAATTTCACGGCAACTTAATTTAGCGAATTGGCATTTCTTCACTTTTTGGAGGCAATTTAATTTCATTAATTTACATCCTCTTGCTATATAAAACCATACAAAATATTATATTTGGCAGCAATTTAATTTAGCGAATTGGGCCTCCTAGCGAAATTAAATTGCTAGCGAAATTAACTTGTTTTACAGTATTTGATAAAGTGATTTCGGGACAAAAACCGGGTATAAAAACTTCAGATCTAACTTCCCTTCCTCAATCCTCCCTCTCCGTCTCCCTTTATCAATTATTTACTCCCTTTACCATTCCTAAATCATCCTTTCCTCCCTCCCTAAATCTGCCTGCCTCTGCATCCTTCGTCCCAGGTCCGTCCTTCCCGCCCTTTCCGGTCCCTTACCCTCTCCGGCTCCCTCGGCTCCCTTCCTTCCCTTACCCCTGCCCTACCGCCGTTTCCACCCGCCCTAACCTTGCCTGCCTTAAGTTAGGCTGCCTTGGTACTCGTCCCAACGGTCCTATCCATCCTTTCTTCCATTACCAAGGCCCACATTTCCTTCTCTCCTCCCTCTCCCTCCCTCCTCCGTCCTCCCTCATTTCGTCAATAATCCCTACTCTTCTAATTTCTTTCTTTACCTCTTTCGTTTTTTCTCCCTCGGAGTCTCTCCCTCAATTTTCCCTCCTTTTCTCTCTTCCTTTCCTCCTTTCCTTTTCTCTTTTCTTTATTTTTACCGTCCCGATTTTACTTCTATTTTTTTTTCCGGGGGGCAGTCTGCCCCCCCTGCCCCCCCGCTGGCTACGCTACTGGGGCAGGGGATTGGTGGCTTACTTTAAAAAGGGGTAATTCTTACTCGCCCCTGTTTCCTTTCATTGTACCGTGTGCTTTTTATTGAATAGATGGTTTTCACTTCTCGTCACATCATGCAAAATCAGCCATCGTTACAGGCAACGACTAAGCAAACACGTGCGCTATGCCTGCAATTTACAATTGTCTTTTTGGTTGGCAGTTTTGTTTAAAGTTATTGCTCATCATCTAGCCCACAGAAAGAAAGAAATATGCAATGCACCTTGGACAACATGAGACTTTGCTTCATTGTCTTGTCACCCGACTTGGACTTATAAATAAGTGACATGTGACTTGATTTAGACTTTAACAAAACATCTGACTTGACAAACCGACGTATTTGTCACTTTATGAAACTTTAATAAATCATGGCGTTTGTTTCTTGTTTAATTTTAAAATGTACTTATTCTTTTTGTTTGAATCAGATGTTACAATCCCATCTGGTGGTTCGACCACCGCTACGCCAAGCGAGACCACCGCCCCGCCAAGTGCGACCCACGCCCCGTTTCTCGACTGCCAGTCCTGGCGGGATGCTGGTCACACCGCGGATGGTGTTTACACCATCAACCCATCACAATATTCAGAAGGCTTAGATGTCTACTGTGATATGACAACGGATCAGGATGGATCAGGATGGATTGTAAGTTCACTAGTATATCTGATAAATGTACAATGATAAAACACAATAATATTAATAATAAAGATAACAATTCAAAACGAAATCGATCATACTCTGACTTATTTTAACTTTCTATTTTGTTCTTATTGCATAAATCTGTAAAGGTATTCCAACGACGCCAGGGTGGGACGGTTAATTTCATCCGCAGCTGGGATGAATATAGCAATGGTTTCGGGGACAAGACCGGAGAGTTCTGGCTGGGGAACGACATCCTCCGTCGTCTCACCAACGTAAGCGGGGATACATGGGAGATGAGTGGATCTTGAAGCTCGTGATGGGTCTCCACCAGGGTCTGCTGTATATCAAGAATTTCGCATCGAAGGAGATACGTACATACTCCACGTGGTTGGTAGTACAGCACACTCAATATATGGTAAGTAGATTTTCTGAACATATCAAATAGGACCTACATTAATTATATATACCGCTATCAATACACGGTCGCCCCCGGGGGAAACAATTAGGTACATTAGTTATTCACTTTATACTGAAAGGGGAAATACTCGCATGGCAATTATGGACACAGCACAAAACTGTTGCATTATTCAGAGCTGTATTACTTCACATTATAACAACGTTTCAAACAAGCCTGGACGTTATTCACCAGGTTAATATTAACATTAAGATCATCAAGAAATACCGTAACTAAATCAAAGATGTATCGCCCGTGTTTGTCGATATTTCTTACGACAGTTTCAGAAAGAACAAATCATCGGAACATTACTATTTGAGTTAACGAAAAATAACAAATAACAAATTGACATATTTCTCAAAATAATCATGAGAAGTAAAGACTGTTTGCGGTGACAACATGTACAAATTCTCTTTTTGAGTACCGGTGTAGTTCTGAAAGAACTTGTTGGTTGCAACTCGACGTTTCGATCAGTATATCGTGAGCAGCATGGTTTTACAGTGAATTTGCCGACATTAATTTATGGTGGATCCCCTCATATTATGCACTTTTATTTTATAGCTTCTGACTATAATTTCATCAAATATATAATTTCAAAGAATTTGTTTTCCTTTCTTTAAGGAAATAATTGATGTTCGTTTGAAAAAAATGCCTGTAAAATACAGGGTAGCAGAAAACACGAGGCGATACATCTGTAAGAGATAAGGACTTATATTTACAATAATTACATAAACACGTAGCTATTTAAGTAATTGAACGAAGCTATGCTAAACAGTTGGTGATCGTCTTTATAACAAAATTAACTATTTTTGGTCAAAACGGAGGATGTTTATTTTCCACATTAGTATGGCAACAATACCATTCTCATTGCAGCCTCATTTGGTGTTTAATCAAAAATTAGTTGCCGGCCAGTCCAGAGACAATGCCGTGGTATGGAAGTGTGACCAATCGTCCCTAATTTGCCATAGTGACCAATCCGACTTTTTTCAATGTTAAGTTTTCCCGCCCTTTAGTACATTCAGGAAGAGACCTACCATTGTATCTAAAGGCCCTGTCACACCATGGCGTATGGCCTGAACGTATACCGACGTATACAAAAAATAGCTTGAAAATTGTCAGAGTTCAAGAACGTCCAACTTCCCAACGAATTGCATCTGAAAAGTCGACATCGGTGTTGGAATGGACGTATCCATAGCGTATCCATAGCGTATTTAACGTATTTAACGTATTTAACGTATACATAGCGTATGACTAACGTATTGATAGCGTATCACTAACTTATAACAAACTTATGACAGCGTATCACAGCGTATGCGAGCGTATGACCAACGTATGCTTAACATATTCGTAGCGTATGTCTGCCATGCTCTCTGATGATGATGGGTTGATGATGGGTTGATGTGTTCAGCACGACAGACCATGAAGAAGTGAGGATGAGTTACTCAAGGGACCCATATATATATAACGTCGAATGCTCGCTAGCTGTACGGCACATACGCTAGCTGTACTGTAGAAACACGTTATATACGTTACACGATCGCCAGGCATAAGTTGTGCATAAGGTGGATACGTCAGAATACGTCGAGACTCGTTGGAGATACGTCAGGCATAGGTTAGACATACGGCACATATACGTTATCAACTCGTTATCACTACGTTGGCTGTACGTTTCCCCGTCAGCCGACGTACATCAACGTATACCAACTTACGAGTAACGTACCTCTAACGTATGTCAGCGTATGTCTAACGTACCACGAACTTACCGGGAACTTATGCAGAACGTATTAAGCACACGTTGAGTACGCCGAGAAATTTTGAACATGCTCAATAATTTTTCGCGGGCTCGACGTGTTCCAAATTTTCACAGCGTATCACGGCGTGCTCTTAACGTAAACGACGTATCCCCAACTTACCCCTAACTTATATCAGCGTACACCAACGTATTTTCGATATTTCGCATACGTTGGCATACGTTCAGGCCATACGCCATGGTGTGACAGGGCCATAATCCATATGCATGTATTCCTTATAGTTTTGGAGATAGAGCATGCATTCAAATGACGAATGCTCTAACTGGCTATTTTTGTAATTTGACAAAGTGACCAATACCGCATTGGTCACTATGCGAACTTATTTAGGGATTGGTCACGGCATTGTCTCTGGACTGGCCGGCAACTAATTTTTGATTAAACACCAAATGAGGCTGCAATGAGAATGGTATTGTTGCCATACTAATGTGGAAAATAAAAATCCTCCGTTTTGACCAAAAATAGTTAATTTTGTTATAAAGACGATCACCAACTGTTTAGCATAGCTTCGTTCAATTACTTAAATAGCTACGTGTTTATGTAATTATTGTAAATATAAGTCCTTATCTCTTACAGATGTATCGCCTCGTGTTTTCTGCTACCCTGTATTAAAGAAAGGAAAACAAATTCTTTGAAATTATATATTTGATGAAATTATAGTCAGAAGCTATAAAATAAAAGTGCATAATATGAGGGGATCCACCATAAATTAATGTCGGCAAATTCACTGTAAAACCATGCTGCTCACGATATACTGATCGAAACGTCGAGTTGCAACCAACAAGTTCTTTCAGAACTACACCGGTACTCAAAAAGAGAATTTGTACATGTTGTCACCGCAAACAGTCTTTACTTCTCATGATTATTTTGAGAAATATGTCAATTTGTTATTTGTTATTTGTTATTTTTCGTTAACTCAAATAGTAATGTTCCGATGATTTGTTCTTTCTGAAACTGTCGTAAGAAATATCGACAAACACGGGCGATACATCTTTGATTTAGTTACGGTATTTCTTGATGATCTTAATGTTAATATTAACCTGGTGAATAACGTCCAGGCTTGTTTGAAACGTTGTTATAATGTGAAGTAATACAGCTCTGAATAATGCAACAGTTTTGTGCTGTGTCCATAATTGCCATGCGAGTATTTCCCCTTTCAGTATAAAGTGAATAACTAATGTACCTAATTGTTTCCCCCGGGGGCGACCGTGTATTGATAGCGGTATATATAATTAATGTCAAAGTTCATGCCTGGACAGATAGGGCATATCTCACGTCCATGAAGGTTAAATTGAAATTATAGCTTAATTTAGCAAGTCCAAACAATGGTCATGTTACAAACACACTACAAACAAGCCCCGTCTTTTTAAGGACAACGGAAGATAATTGCACAAGTGTGGACTTGATCAGCCACCCCCCCCCCCCCCATTGGATCCAATGACTAACTATCAATTCAACGATGCAAAATTAATTTAGCTTTCAAATAATTATCATAATTTATTGTATACACAATCACACAGATCCACAAATTGTTGTTCTCTGTATTCACAAATAAATAATGTTAATAAAATTCTCTTACATTACTCTTCATTATTAAGGGATTGTACACCATTGGTCAAATGTCTATAAATGCATCCATACATTACAAGAGGATAATGTATAGAAACCAACCAGTGAAAGCTTCAACAAGAAAATGGCGAACATACACTCAGACTTACTTGTATACATGACGTTCTAATACGGAAATTATGGAAGGGTTAAAGGGACACTATCGTCACGATCAGAGCAGACTTTCACCAGGGCATGGAATCGGTGTCCTGGTTGAAAATGATGAACAGAGTGACTGAAATTTACTGGCTCATTTATGCAGCAGCAACAGTAATATGGCCTTATCATGTGGGGTATTATTTTCAGTCAGTTAATATAAAACTAGCACTCCGATTCCATGCCCTGTTGATCATGACGATATTGTCCCTTTAAAGGGACATCCTAAACATAAATATATATAATTATATGACTTAGCTAGCATAAGTCATAAATATGCGTTTTATCTTATTATTATGACTTAATGGCAACATGTCAGACAAAATAACTTCTCATTTTTACCAATGACCATCTTAAAACCAAATAAACTTTTAGATAATAATTTGTTCAGTTGTTTTTTCGTGTTATTAACAACGGTGTGCAATCCCTTTAATAACATTCTGGTACATAAAATTTGCAAGTTTCACCGACACAGAAAAGAGAAGCAGTCGTGGACCCAGAGAGGGGTAAAATTGGTTCGTAATGCTGCAGGGGTAGTTGTCACCACCCATCCAGGGTACTCCCCAATGGTACCCAGGGTACTCCCCAATGGTACCCATGTAACCCTGGCCCTCTATGATACCCAGCGTATGTTCCGGACCATAATGTCCGCAAGTACCATTATGTCAGCGAACCGATTTGGGCCCATTATGTCCGGCCCATTACGTCCGCGGGCCCATTATGTCCGGCCCATTATGTCCGCGGGCGCCTCTCTGGTGGTAGCTTAGCCTTTAGTCAAGGCACATGTGGCAACGCTCGAAAAAGACCTCGCATGCGATCGCATGCGATGAGTGGCGAAGTCACGAGCGCATTTGCCAGTCCGTTCCAATGAAGCTTCTAATGAATTATTTATAAACCTCAATCAAAATGAATAATTTATGTATGCAAATTTGTTTAAACCAATCACCGTAAGCAAAATGTTGGACTCATCTATATTCAAATAAGTGATAGCATAACAAATACCAAATTGGTAGAGAAATATAAAAAACAAGACTTCAGAACGGACTGATGAAGTCCCTTGGCGCGTCCGGTACTCTCGTGCGTGGTCTTTTTTTCGTGTGTTGTGATCCGGGTGCTGCGTGGACCTTAACTAAAGGCTAGCGTTAAGGCTGTTGTAGCAATTTCTGGCCAGCGAAATTCAGCATACATGAAGGGGGCGCTGTCCCCGGATGGGGTCGGCACCACACAGTGGTCGACACACCTGCACTGTACATCGAGATAAATAACTGTGTTGTGTCGATTGTGCATTGCTACCTCGTATATGTTCGAACTCAATCAACAGCCTTGATTCTTCTGTAATCGAGAGTTTATATGTGTCTTCATTTTTCCATTAGAATCCCGATGGAGATTTCTCACGCAAGAGTTGTTAATTTGTCCGTGATTTTTTTTTAAATGATGGTCAATCCTAGGCCCCTAGCTTTGACCTGAGTAATGACGTATTTGACATAAACATAGGCCTATATGCGTAATGAGTAATGACGTATTTGACATAAACATAGGTCTATATGCGTGCATATGAATTTGGTATTGTTATGACAATGAGCTCCACCTTGAATGTTGGCAAGTACAGAAGGATCAAGGCCCGGACGAATGGCCACTGCACGTACACATTGTAGATACAGTGTGCTTGTACATTATATGAATATGGATCCGTACACTTTGTGCATGTGCGCTAACACCAACAATTTGAATATCTTTCTTAAGCGGGGCAAATGCAACCAAACCGTTCAGACTCGACTTGGTCAAGGCTTCTCTATGTAGCGTGCGTACTGTCAAAGATGACATCACATCTCTCTCTCTCTCTAGGTGCCATGTCCTTGCAGGACATCATGGACCTCCACAGCTCCCTCTCTTGCTCTCAGATACCCGTCCATTTGCTCAAACTGCTCATTTATGTCAGTCTCTGTCTTCCTCTGCTTCTTGTTCCTTCAATTTTGCCTGTCATTACTTTACTAAATGTTCTCATAACGTGACATCGCATACGGTACCATATTGTATTTTTTTCAAAACATTGAAGACCCGTCATTACACTAATTACGACATGAAGAATAAGAATTATAAAATTTATGAGTTATAAATATAATTACTTAATGCAATGTACAGTATTCATGCTTTGCCTATTGCATGCAGCTGTATACAGTATAAAAGTGGGCAAAGTGTTAATGATATGTGCAGATGGATTTTAAGAAACATTGGAGATGACTGCACTATTTTGGGCTATGTCTGCAGTGTCGAAAGAAAGGAGAATAAAACGATGAATATCCCATGTTTGTTATTTTGCTATAAGGGATCTACAACTTAAGATCATGGCAATTAGTCGAAGGAGACGGAGAAAATGCAGCTTTCAATATGTTGGACTTTGAAGATGTATAGCCCTTGTTCGCTATTTTAATGGAAACTATCGCTATTTTTATGGGCATTTTATTTTTCATCGGAATATTGCTATTTTAATTTACATTTTAACATAAAACTTTTCTCCAACAAAAATGGTGAGAAACATGGTTTTTATTTACCGAATGAATTTGGTCCCAGTTCCCGTCATAAATCAATTTTTTGGCTGTTAATTTTTGTGTGAAATATCTCATCTCGAAGTATAAACCTATTTGTATTCCTTTATACTAGGAGGAAATTATCAATGTTCCCATGAAAACAAATGGAAAATAGCATAACAGACAAGTTAATTTGAAATAATAATGAAATGAATTTGATTTAACAAACATTTGGAAAGCTAAGTTTTTGTCGTTCATTGTTTTCCTTCTCGCTACCAGGGTGTAACCCAAGATAGATGCATGGATCCATATGTGTACGTGTACATACGGTGGCCATCGTCGCCTTGACCCTTCTGTACTTGCCAAAATTCTAAGCGTACCTCATTATGCTAATATAATTTTAAAAACCAAATTTAACAAAGAAAGACGTATTCTCATAAGTTATTTTTTGGCACAGCAAGTGCTCCCTGCGATGTCATGTACAAAATGTGTGGCATGCATTGTGTACGTTAAGGTCAACATACGTCATTTTTGAGGTCATAGCTAGAGGCCTGTGATTGACCATCCTTTAAACTAAACCGCCAACAAACCAACAATTCTTGCATGAGAAATTTCCATCGGATTTTCAATAGGAATATAAAGATATATTACACATAAACTTTCGATTGCAGAAGATCCAAGGCTGTTGATTGAGTTCGAACAAATATATTCAAAGATTGTGTAATCTTAGACCTAAGCATGTCAATATTCCAGGTGCTGAGGATAATCTTCTTGAAACGGCAGTCGCTATCAATACTCACTTTGCTACAATTTGTAATCAGCTTCCGCCACTGGATTTAACATTACTCCCAGCTTACCTACCTGCTAACTCTCCACCTCATACAATATATCGTGGTCAGGTTATTAAGGCTCTCAGGAACTTAAATACTTCCAAAGCAGGTCATTCAAATGATTTACCTGTTAAATTAATTAAGGAATTTTCTACTGAACTTGCCGAACCGCTAACTGTCATATTTAATACATGTTTGCAAGAGGGTGTGTTTCCTACCAAGTGGAAAACTGCAGTCATTACTCCTGTACCTAAAGAAACTAATATTACATCTTATGACCAATTACGTCCTATTTCATTATCGCCATTATTTGCCAGAGTTTTTGAATCTTTTTTTAGCTGAATGGATTATTCATGATATTTCTGCTCACATTGACATTAAACAGTTTGGCAATCTTAAGGGATGCTCTACTGTACATTATCTTGTAGATATGCTAAAATTTGTTCTGGAGGGACTAGATAAACCGGGACACTATGCCTATCTTGCCACAATTGATTTCACCAAGGCATTTGATCGAGTTAATCATTCCATTGTTATTTCCAAACTAATTCAATTAGGAGTTCAGAGATCAATTATTCCTATTATTTGTAGTTTTCTCACTCAACGAACTCAGTGTACTAAACTTGGCTGCTATACTTCACCACTTTTTACTGTATCGTGTGGAGTACCACAGGGCACTAAACTTGGGCCAATTTTGTTTTTAATCCTAGTCAATGATGTGGCCAATGATTGTCCTCACAGATGGAAATATGTCGATGATTTAACTCTGGGTGAAGTCGTGAGCAAAAATCAAAATCATCAACCTTTTCTTCAAAATTACCTTAACAATATTTCAGATTGGTGTAGACTAAATGATGTTCTTCCGAAACCTGTCAAGTGCAATGTAATGACTATTTCCTTTTTGAGACGGATAACACACAAAACCGATTTTATTCTCAATGGTGTTCAATTAAATGTAGTTTGGAATTTTAGACTTCTAGGAATTATTATTCAAAGTGATCTTAAATGGAATTTGCATATCTCTGAAATTGTTTCCAAAGCTTCTCGTCGTTTGTATACTCTATGCATTTTGAGAAAATCATGCAGGTGTTCCCATCCAAGATATGATTACTGTTTATAAATCCTACATAAGGCCCATATTAGAATATGCCTCTCCAGTTTGGCATACAGCCATTACTCAATCCCAGTCGAAGAAAATAGAATTTGTCCAAAAAAGAGCTGTTCAAATTATACTTGGAAAGAAATACAATTACAATGAAGCTCTTGATTTGATCAAACTACCATCTTTGGCTGAACGAAGAAATCATTTACTTCACAATTTTGGAACTAAACTTTTGAAATCAAACCGTCACAGACAGTTGCTTCCACCTTCTAAATCTGAAACTAATTCTAGGGTCTTACGTAACATGTCTGGTTTAAACTTAATTAAATGCAACACAGAGAGATACAGAAAATCAACCATTCCACAACTCGTTAAAATCCTGTAATAATTTTGTTTTAATGGCAATGTAATTGTCTCAATTATTTTTTTTAATCCAGCATGTTTTGCTCATTAGTTATTATCCAAGCCTTTTAAATGTTTTACTTTTTACTTTTAACTCTTTGGTCCCTTAATGTTTGGGTGATTGTATTTTTATATGTAATAATATTTTTATCATTGTAAAGTGACCCTTTCAGCTACAGCTGTTGGTCATTTTGTCTTTGAATACCAATAAATAAAAAAAATAATAAAATAAAAAAAATACGAGGTCGCAATGCACAAGCTATACAGTGTACGTGTGTCGACCCTATCCGGGGACAGCGCCCTCTCCGCGTGTGCTCAATTTCATTGATCAGAAATCAGTACAACAGCCTTTGCCAAGGCTTACACTACAGATGCGCCAGCGGACATAATGGGCCTATGGACATAATGGGCCGGACTTAATGGGCCTACGGACATAATGGGCCGGACATAATGGGCCCAAATCGGTTCGCAGACATAATGGTACTTGCGGACATTATGGTCCAGAACATACGTTTATGATTGCCTGGGTACCATAGAGGGGTACCCTGGGTATCATAGAGGGGTACATGGGTACCATTGGGGAATACCCTGGGTAACAACAACTTAAAACTGTTCATGGTCCACAAAGCACCCATAATGCATGCTTATTTTTCCACACATAGTCATACTGCACCAGTAGACGCACTTTCCATTTCCGCGAACATAAATATTCCAAAAACAAGATTTAGGCCTGTGTGACTATTTTTGTATTTGAAATGAGCGAATATCTCAAACTTTAACTTGAGTTCTGTCCAATCACGAACTGCAGCTAAAGATTTGTCGTATAAGGATGTGAACTACATGTACTTCAAGGGCAGGCGTAGTATTTTGTATACCTATTATCATCTATACTACTAGCAAATAAATTTGATGACATCGTTGTTCCAACATTGATCGTGGATCTATAACAGATACAATGTGGATTGTACTAATTATTCTGTCTTTCATATATAAGACTTGTGCGTTTAGCCAAAGTGCACCTGCCAGCAGCTGTCTTGGTATGTTGCCGATACATGGTGATGTCCAAGCACAACCTACTACAACAGTTCCATTCACAATCACCTTACCTAACCATCAAGATGGTACTATATACAGGCCAGGACAGATTGTTAACGGTAAGAACAATATTATTCACTTCATTGTTCTAGGGCCAGGTAGAGCCTATACAGCATCGGGTATTATTGGGGACAATTGGAAATGGGGACAGTGGACAGTGGAAGACAGCTAGGGCCCATGTTCTATCCACACAACTGTCTTGGTAATAGTGGCAATACCCCCTGTCTACAAAGTAAAAAATTGAAAGTAAAATTTAATTATACATCACAAACTTGTAATAACCAACTATTTACTACTCAATAGAGAATTTGTACATGATGTCACCGCAAACAGTCATACCTTTTTCACCATGCAAAGCTGTAAGTCAAACTTATTTTATATAGTATAAAACCATCATTAATAATGGGGCCGCCGCTGAGAGACATGTCCCCACAGTGGCGGTGATTTATTACTGTATTGTTAAGACCCATCCCACTAACCTTCCCCTCCCAACTGACACCCTTCCTGATAAATCCCTACATTTTGTATAATACTAATTATTAGTTCGAATATATTTTTACTTTGTTTTTTAAATACGTGAAAAATAAAATAATGTGAGTATCGAAGTTTTTGTTTGAATGAAAATATTTCGTGCAAGACTTAAAAAGGCTCAATAGGCTAATAGGGAGTCTGTAAAAAGGACAAATATAATAATCTGTGTGCTCTGAGTATAGATTTTTTTATGGGCGATAATTAGAATGGACATTGCCATTACTGCTCCATTCAAAAATATTGGGGACATGTCCCCCATTTCCCGTACGCACCCCACCCCCGCAGGATAAGCGAGTTCCCGCCCCTTATACACTCACTGACCAAAAGTATTGCAACATGCTCAAAATAGCACTTTACAGTAACAGGTGAGATGATCATTTAATCTGATTTCATCGATCGTGTATTACATAATTTCCAAGCAAGAACAGTAAAAAAGAACATTGACTTCAAAACACAGGCACTTTCAAGAAGTCTTAAGTAGTGTAAATAAAATAAAATAAATTATTGTAACACAGTTCTCCAAACTGAACTTTGGTGTGTGCCTCTCGGGAATGGCGCATGATAAATACTTGTTGTAATGTAATGTAATGTAATGTGTGTTGCAATACTTATGTCCAGTGAGTGTACATATCATGGAAAATGTATAAAAAAAGTTCCTGATGAATTTGAGGTCCACTTTCTCCATTTTCAAACCAGGCCACGGGTTCAATTACGTGTCTTTGGAGGGACTTAAATCCCCGCGGGATTATCACCGTCAAATGGCCTATAACACTGCTAGGGTTCAGAATAGTGATCTTCAAATACCTTGAAACTAAATAGGCTAATTATTCTCTTTACGAAGCATCCGTATTTTCCGAGTGTCTGATTGTGCGGGGCGGGGCGGGGGGGGGGGAAGTGTTGGGTGGGGGAGACTCCATAAGCAACTCTATTGGGCCAGCGGGACTCAAGGAGGGGTTGGTTGGAATGCAGGAGAAGAGGGTTTAGTTGGGGTTGGGGTGGTGAAATTGCTTGGTTGATTTTTTGTTTTTGTTCTGCTTGTTTGATTGTTTTTTGAGGTTTTGGAGTGGCCTGACAAAATGTTTCCGTAATAATAACCATTACTTCTGTAAAAACGAACGTGAAACAAATAATAAATAAACAAATAAATAATTAAAATAGATATCTCCATCCCAGTGACTTCATGCTTAGTTCCAAAAATGAAAGCAAGCACACTCTCGAGACCACAAGGGGGCGCACTTTCAATGTGCACGTACTCACTAGATCATGATGTTGATAAACTAAACCTCATCACGACGACGAGAAGTCGGCTATTATTATAACACTAACAGTCACTAGTAACAGTAGCACGTGCATACAATTACAATGTATGCGTTAAACTATCGTGTATCATTGTCGTACAAAACATTCCTAATAAAACACAGACCCCATGTGATCCAGTCGCCGTTTGCACTTAATGTTTTTGAGGTATTTATTTAAGTTACTTTAAGTTACTTAGCTCGCAGTGTTTGATTTTGTTTGTGCTCAGTCAGTCGTGCGTTAGCTCATGCAGGCCTACGTTATTAGGATGCCAGTCAACTCGCCCCTGACAAACTCGCCCCTGACAAACTCGCCCCTGACAAACTCGCCCCCTGACAAACTCGCCCCCTGACAAACTCGCCCCCTGACAAACTCGCCCCTGATAAACTCGCCCCCTGACAAACTCGCCCCTGCTGGTACAAACTCGCCCCCTAACAAACTCACCCCTCACAAAGTCGCCCCCTGAACTGAAGAGAGTTTTATTTAACGAAAACAAATATTACAAGAAATAATTCATTTACAGTACAATTAAATAGAATAAATAGGAAACTAGCTAAACAAAATACTGAGTAAAATAAATAAGAAAAAATATAAATAAATAGTAGGCCCCTAATTACATACAAAATACAGAATTAAATCAAACAAAATAACTAAACTGTAAATTTTTCATCATACATAATACATATAGTAGGTTGTATAAATCATAACTGTTTTGTTTAGCTAGTTTTCTATGTGTTCTATTTTAGTTGTAACTGTTGAATTATTTCATGTAATATATATTTTTTGAACCAGTCTCAATAGCGTGAGATTCGGGGACGAGTTTGTTAGGGGGCGAGTTTGTAACCTGGGCGAGATTGTAAGGGGCGAGATTGCCAGGGGGTGAGTTGACTGGCATGCCTACGTTAGGCCGAATGCCTCTTCCCTTCAGTCTCCTATTTTATTCTAAATATAACGTTAGGAGATTGTGAAGGGAAGAGACATTCGGTTTATAGTGTCGTGTGATCAAATTGCACACTGCAGTGTCAAATTTAGGATGAGACTGAGAGATGCCACTATTCACGTGCACACTTGTATTAATGCTTTTAATGCTATTATAAGTTATAATAATAGAGAGAAATGTTTCATATCACAAATTCAACTCAAGCAATACAACATGTACAAATGGCCTAGCGGATTAGTTTATCTAATTTGGTAACTGAGCCTAACTGAAAATATTATTTTGAGCCTAACTACCCAGTGAGTAATGTACAAGGAAATGGGATCGATAGCGACATGAATGTAGACCGAGATGTTAACAAAGTATAGTAACTTAATTTTATGAAACGTTCAAATTATTCTTAGAAATTGTTGCATTCCTTCAGGATGAAAACAAATTAACAAGTGAAAACCTTATAGTAGCTTGGCCAGTCAATGTGCTTAAAAATAGCAGAAATGTGGAATCAATTGTATATATTCATCTCATTTAATACAGTGTCAATATCAGGCAATTTTGAGCTTCGTGGTCTGTTACTGAAGGCACAAGAAATTGGCAACTTCTACCCATTAGGTCAATGGATTTCTCCATTTCCTGAAGGACTTCGAGTTCTTCAGTGTTCATCAAGTTCAGCCTTTGCCATCACAAACTATAAGAACAATGTGAAAGAACTACCAATAACACTGTCATGGGTAACACCAAACATTGGAGTGAAACACTTAGAGTTTGTGTAAGTTATCTATAATGTGTACACCATGGGATGGGTTGGGTGGGGGGTGGTAAGTCATGGGTAGCACCAAGCATAGGGTTCAAATGCTTGGTGCTTTTCAGACAATGCACACCTTACTCAGCTGGCCTGGATTTAACAGTTGATGGAACTCCTTTTGGCTCAATATATTATTACCTCAATGCATTATTACCTCAATGCATTATTACCTCAATGCGTTATTACCTCAATGCGTTATTACCTCAATGCGTTATTACCTCAATGCGTTATTACCTCAATGCGTTATTACCTCAATGCATTATTACCTCAATGCATTATTACCTCAATACATTATTACCTCAATAGTTTACCAATCTGCTGCTTTTTGAAAAATAGCTCATCTTTAAAATTACCTTATTTTCAGAGCTCTTCAACTACTCCAGCTTGCAAGTTTTAGTCATCATAATATTTTGTTTGTAATCCTATTTTCATATTATTTCTTTGTAGTAATTCATCTAATGAGTTATATTTTCACACACAGGGCTACAGTGATGTCACAATATGATTACTTTTGGGTTAATGTCACGTCACCAAGCATTCAGCTAAACAGTACCAGAGGTAATCATTGAAAAGTCTAATTATTTGTCCTGATATTGTGATAACTTAATAAAGATGACACGATAAGAAGTGTACTACACTTACGATTAACTCAAACACTTCCATTGATCACCTTTTTATTTTGTGTCTATGTACTTAACATGTATAATTCTTGTTATCTTATATTAGGTGTTATTAGCAGGATGCCATGTGAACCTAATCCATGCCTTAATAATGGACAATGTGAATCTATAGATGAAGATATATACACATGTACATGTGATGTAGGATTCACAGGAATTAATTGCCAACAAATAGGTGAGTTAAATCAACCTCAATGTCTGACAAGTAAATTAGTAATTGCTACGGTATAGTTAATATGCAAATACTGAGTCCTATGACTGAGTGGTAAAATATCATCTTGTTCCGCAACTACAGACTGAAGGATCTTCTATATCCAAAGTCCATAACCCACCCCAGACTGAGGGATCTCCTATATCCTAAGTCAACCACCCTCCATCCCCCTGTGCTTGTCAACAACTGATTCAGTTCAGTGAGCACACACTCCTCTCCCCCAACCCCTAGGATCCTAGTCCCAACAGTTCCCGCCTGCGCGCCTCAACGAACTAATCCTCCAGCATCCATTCATGGGATGATCCTCCAGCAGTCTACTTAAGCAGCAGCATTTTCCAGAGTCCGGCATTCTCCTGAGGACGATCAGAGCATACTGATCGAAACGTCGAGTTGTACCACCAGTTCTTTTCAGAACTAATTACTACTCAATTGAGATTCCACATGGTGTCACCGCAATTAGTCTTACTTATCATCTTGTTCATTCCTGTAAAATGGGATACTCAAGATTTTACAAAGCAAGGAACAATGAATACCACAGTAAAAATATTATACCATCATAAAAATGTCCTCTGACAAGTTTGGTTAGTTTGTAGGCACCTACACTGTCTTAAGCTGAAGGGAATTGTAAATGTACAATGGCACAATCATTCTTGGAGGGTGTTGAAGGAATACTTGATGTGTCATAAGTGTGCAGTTGTACATTCTCATAAAGCACTAAATACACTTGAATTGACTGATGTGTAGGCTCTTAGGATGTGTACTGTACATATTTGACATCACAGCTTTCACCTACAATGCAAAATTGTGTTTAAATTGTATCCCTTTTTTAGGTTGTAAATATTAAATCTCAGCTGTGTATATTAATTAAGCCTCAAGTGGCTGGCAGAATGATTTCTGTTTGGTAAAGTCATGTGTTTGGTTTTGTTTGATAGCAACTGCTTGTGCGGGTATGCCTTGCCAAAATAATGGAGTATGTTTGCAGGGTGAAACATCTGCTGCTTTCCTGTGCCAATGCCCACTGATGTTTACTGGTGGTAACTGTGAAAAACGTAAGTATTTTTAGACAGAAAAAGTTTTTCATTGCAGTCCTTTCAGTTACATGATTAATAATGTGGATACTATTACGACTGTCTCTGGTTTCTATAGAATTGACATGTTCTGACCAACCATGTATGAATGGAGGAACCTGCATTACATCTGTTACTCAGGGCTCTTATATCTGCCAATGCATTGCACTCTTCACTGGAATAAACTGTGAATCGTGTAAGTTTCTACAAGTATATAACTTCAAGTCAATATACTCTTTTTATTAATGGAATTAACAATCGTCAATAAGGTACAATGTCTTTGACAAGGGTCTGTTCATATGTACTTCATGTCAACATGAAAGTGAAGTGAAAATGCCTCATAGTTTTTCAAAAAAGAATTGCAAAGTAGAACTGTTAACTTTTAAAGAATATGGTGGCAGCAGGGATGGGGTCATTAGTGGCAGTAGGGATGGGGGTCATTAGTGGCAGTAGGGATGGGGTCATTAGTGGCAGTAGGGATGGAGTTCATTAGTGGCAGCAGGGATGGGGTCATTAGTGGCAGTAGGGATGGGGTCATTAGTGGCAGCAGGGATGGGGTAATTAGTGGCAGTAGGGATGGAGTTCAATTAGTGGCAGCAGGGATGGGGTCATTAGTGGCAGCAGGGATGGGGGTCGTGGTGGCAGCAGGGATGGGGTCATTAGTGGCAGCAGGGATGGGGTCATTAGTGGCAGCAGGGATGGGGTCATTAGTGGCAGTCCAGATGGAGTTCATTAGTGGCAGCAGGGATGGGGTCATTAGTGGCAGTAGGGATGGGGTCATTAGTGGCAGCAGGGATGGGGTCATTAGTGGCAGTAGGGATGGGGGTCATTAGTGGCAGTAGGGATGGGGGTCATTAGTGGCAGTAGCTAAGGATGGGGTAATTAGTGGCAGTATAGTGATGGGGTCATTAGTGGCAGCAGGGATGGGGTCATTAGTGGCAGCAGGGATGGGGTCATTAGTGGCAGCAGGGATGGGGTCATTAGTGGCAGCAGGGATGGGTGTCATTAGTGGCAGTAGGGATGGGGTCATTAGTGGCAGTAGGGATGGGGTCATTAGTGGCAGTAGGGATGGGGTCATTAGTGGCAGTAGGGATGGGGTCATTAGTGGCAGTAGGGATGGGGTCATTAGTGGCAGTAGGGATGGGGTCATTAGTGGCAGCAGGGATGGGGTCATTAGTGGCAGTAGGGATGGGGTCATTAGTGGCAGTAGGGATGGGGTCATTAGTGGCAGCAGGGATGGGGTAATTAGTGGCAGTAGGGATGGAGTTCAATTAGTGGCAGCAGGGATGGGGTCATTAGTGGCAGCAGGGATGGGGGTCATTAGTGGCAGCAGGGATGGGGGTCATTAGTGGCAGCAGGGATGGGGTCATTAGTGGCAGCAGGGATGGGGTCATTAGTGGCAGTCCAGATGGAGTTCATTAGTGGCAGCAGGGATGGGGTCATTAGTGGCAGTAGGGATGGGGGTCATTAGTGGCAGCAGGGATGGGGTCATTAGTGGCAGTAGGGATGGGGGTCATTAGTGGCAGTAGGGATGGGGGTCATTAGTGGCAGTAGCTAAGGATGGGGTAATTAGTGGCAGTATAGTGATGGGGTCATTAGTGGCAGCAGGGATGGGGTCATTAGTGGCAGCAGGGATGGGGTCATTAGTGGCAGCAGGGATGGGTGTCATTAGTGGCAGTAGGGATGGGGTCATTAGTGGCAGTAGGGATGGGGTCATTAGTGGCAGTAGGGATGGGGTCATTAGTGGCAGTAGGGATGGGGTCATTAGTGGCAGTAGGGATGGGGTCATTAGTGGCAGTAGGGATGGGGTCATTAGTGGCAGCAGGGATGGGGTCATTAGTGGCAGTAGGGATGGGGTCATTAGTGGCAGTAGGGATGGGGGTCATTAGTGGCAGTAGGGATGGGGTCATTAGTGGCAGCAGGGATGGGGTCATTAGTGGCAGCAGGGATGGAGTTCATTAGTGGCAGTAGGGATGGGGTCATTAGTGGCAGTAGGGATGGGGTCATTAGTGGCAGTAGGGATGGGGTCATTAGTGGCAGCAGGGATGGGTGTCATTAGTGGCAGTAGGGATGGAGTTCATTAGTGGCAGTAGGGATGGGGTCATTAGTGGCAGTAGGGATGGGGTCATTAGTGGCAGCAGGGATGGAGTTCATTAGTGGCAGTAGGGATGGGGTCATTAGTGGCAGTAGGGATGGGGGTCATTAGTGGCAGTAGGGATGGAGTTCATTAGTGGCAGTAGGGATGGGGTCATTAGTGGCAGTAGGGATGGGGTCATTAGTGGCAGCAGGGATGGAGTTCATTAGTGGCAGTAGGGATGGGGTCATTAGTGGCAGTAGGGATGGGGTCATTAGTGGCAGTAGGTAGTGATGGGGTAATTAGTGGCAGTAGTGATGGGGTCATTAGTGGCAGTAGGGATGGGGTCATTAGTGGCAGTAGGGATGGGGTTATGTGTCATCCATATGTCATAGTAAATACGTTCATATTGCAACTCTTTTGTTTGGATGTTGATAGTGATTTTTGTTTTTACCTTTAGTAATAATGGCAGCTTCCTGTGATATGAATCCATGCTTGAATGGTGGAGTATGTAATGTGAATGATTGAACATTATCTTACAAATGCACATGCACACAGGAATTCACAGGGACCAACTGTGAATATAGAGGTACTTGGTCATGATTTGTGGTTTTAATTAAATTAGTATAACAATTAAACATTAAGGAATAATATATAAGCAGTGGTCTTAAACCCATATCTAACCAATCCACATTAAGGAATAATATATAAGCAGTGGTCTTAATACCCATATCTAACCAATCCACATGCTATATAAACAGTGGTCTTAAACCCATATCTAACCAATCCACATTAAGGAATAATATATAAGCAGTGGTCTTAATACCCATATCTAACCAATCCACATGCTATATAAACAGTGGTCTTAAACCCATATCTAACCAATCCACATTAAGGAATAATATATAAGCAGTGGTCTTAAACCCATATCTAACCAATCCACATTAAGGAATAATATATAAGCAGTGGTCGATCTTAATACCCATATCTAACCAATCCACATGCTATATAAACAGTGGTCTTAAACCCATATCTAACCAATCCACATTAATGAATAATATATAAGCAGTGGTCTTAATACCCATATCTAACCAATCCACATGCTATATAAGCAGTGGTCTTAAACCCATATCTAACCAATCCACATGCTATATAAACAGTGGTCTTAAACCCATATCTAACCAATCCACATGCTATATAAACAGTGGTCTTAAACCCATATCTAACCAATCCACATGCTATATAAGCAGTGGTCTTAAACCCATATCTAACCAATCCACATGCTATATAAACAGTGGTCTTAAACCCATATCTAACCAATCCACATGCTATATAAGCAGTGGTCTTAAACCCATATCTAACCAATCCACATGCTATATAAGCAGTGGTCTTAAACCCATATCTAACCAATCCACATGCTATATAAACAGTGGTCTTAAACCCATATCTAACCAATCCACATGCTATTTAAGCAGTGGTCTTAAACCCATATCTAACCAATCCACATGCTATATAAGCAGTGGTCTTAAACCCATATCTAACCAATCCACATGCTATATAAACAGTGGTCTTAAACCCATATCTAACCAATCCACATGCTATATAAGCAGTGGTCTTAAACCCATATCTAACCAATCCACATGCTATATAAGCAGTGGTCTTAAACCCATATCTAACCAATCCACATGCTATATAAACAGTGGTCTTAATACCCATATATCTAACCAATCCACATGCTATATAAGCAGTGGTCTTAATACCCATATCTAACCAATCCACATGCTATATAAACAGTGGTCTTAAACCCATATCTAACCAATCCACATGCTATATAAGCAGTGGTCTTAAACCCATATCTAACCAATCCACATGCTATATAAGCAGTGGTCTTAAACCCATATCTAACCAATCCACATGCTATATAAGCAGTGGTCTTAAACCCATATCTAACCAATCCACATGCTATATAAACAGTGGTCTTAAACCCATATCTAACCAATCTACATGCTATATAAACAGTGGTCTTAAACCCATATCTAACCAATCCACATGCTATATAAGCAGTGGTCTTAATACCCATATCTAACCAATCCACATGCTATATAAGCAGTGGTCTTAAACCCATATCTAACCAATCCACATGCTATATAAGCAGTGGTCTTAAACCCATATCTAACCAATCCACATGCTATATAAACAGTGGTCTTAAACCCATATCTAACCAATCCACATGCTATATAAGCAGTGGTCTTAAACCCATATCTAACCAATCCACATGCTATATAAGCAGTGGTCTTAAACCCATATCTAACCAATCCACATGCATTATTACTAGCAGAAATAAGGTATACAGTGTGTTTACAAGTTCATACAAGTAATACTCATTCAAGTCTTCATTGGTTCAGTGAAATGTGATACAAATAATCTTAAACATGTAATTGACGTACGTTCAAAAACCATAAATATGTCATTCATATTAAGTTTATAGAATTCTAATCAAATCATATAAATTATTTGTTTTTGGACCAAGAATTGTTGTTAAGCTATGACAAGTTGCTTGGAAATATTTCCTTGTTAACCGTAACCCCTTAGGTATTCTGTCTAGGAATTCTCCAAAATCCTGCAAAATCCATCAGTGCATTTTTGGAAACATGCCCTTAATCTTCAAAATGCAGCATGCCCTTTCATATTCAGTACTTATGGCCTGTACTTCTTGCCAGGTAGTAATTGTGCCCCATTTGAAGAGATAAAAGTACCAGTTTCCAACGGGTTGTTCTTAAACCCCCTCGACCCCCACGACGTACGCGCGCTCAGAATCATATCGTATCCCAAATCGGAATCTGTGTTCGAATACAGCCCCAATTAGAATGCCCGCTGCACTCCCGTACTACTGAACGTGAATAAACGGAGCTCCGGAGGATCATGGAGGAAGAAAGAGATCGAAGATCGAAGATCCTATATGTTAATTGGGGAAAATAACTAAATCCTTTTCTCCTCCAAAAGTCTAATTTTGAAATAGAATAATATAAAATAGGTTATTAAATGAGAAATAATTATGTTTTGCTAAAATGTTGACAGACAAAATAGTTGGGATTTTTTTCCACGTCCATCAAGTAAAAAACATTCGGGGCTGTGCGCGCATGCCAGTTTGTGATGTAATGCTTATTGACCAATCAGGATGCCGGAAAGCCATGCGCGGCCGCCTTGAAGCGATATCCTTCTACGACCGTAATGAGTTGTAGGAAGAACGTTGCCAAAACTGCGCCCTCACCCAACTAGCAAAAATCCGACATAAGTATGCAATTTTTTGATAGAATATGAAATTATCTACTGGAATGGTATAATTTGGCTTGTGGCAGCATTATAAATTCGTTGATTTCATGACGACAGGTCATTTTCGAACTCGGCTGTAAACAGGTTCCCATTTGGGATACAATTTGATTCTCTGGCACAGGCCGCTGTACATGCTGACATGCTTGGCGCATGGGCATTGCAAAATACATACATACATTCGTACTGCACTGGTGGTAGTGAATTCAGCGATACGTGTTAGCGTTATATGAGCGTCACGTCGGGGAATTCGAGGGGTGGGGTCGTGGGGGTCGAGGGGGTTTAAGAACAACCCGTTTCCAACAGTGCTGAATTTTTAAAATTCCTGTCATTTCAGAGCAAAGACAAACAAATATGATTAAATGTATGATGATGTTTTTTTTGTTGGCAGCTCTTGGTTGCAGTGTTCAACCTTGTCAAAATCGAGCTCTTTGTTTTCAAAGCAACATACTCAGCATATATATGTGCAGATGTCCTACTGGTTATACTGGAGTCAACTGTGATAAATGTAAGTGTCTTATTATTTAACCAATTTCCTTTGATACCATTCATTATGCATCTTTTTAAATGTCACCAAAATGCTACAAGAAGATCTATAGGAAGGGAAAAAAAATCCCTCCTCAAGATAATATATTTACCCTAGCTAGATTTAAATATTTATATATAGATTTATTGCTAGATTTATATATTTATGATGTTATTATTCCAATCATGTATGCATAGCAAGAGGGTAATTACATTATGTAAAATCCTCGTTCATTACTGATTGATATCAGTATATATTATAAGCCAGTGCAAAGTTGTTATTATGTATTAATACATGTGTTATCCTTCTTGGTCCTTGACATCACATGAAAGCCTTGATAGCCTTTATGTGATCGCTAGAAGGTCACTTTAGGAGATAGAATCAGAATATATACCCTTTGACTACTAAAATTCACATGAACCCTTCTACACATAGAGGCCACTGTAAACCACTAAATGTCCAATGTGTTGTACACACATTGTTTGTGCATATAAGCCACACTGACCCTTTGAAGTAATCTCCAATGTACGTACATGCATACAAAGACACATGTATACCACAGTTGACCTTATTTTCAGCAGGTTATACTGTAAACAAACTCCCTAAGAGCTGACTTACGTAATTGATGTTTATATATGTACTTGTTTACTGCCATTGCTGTTGATTATTTATAGCTATTTATTGTATTGTTTCATTAATATAAAGGCATTGTGTTTAAAGATGATGGTCGCTTGCAGAGCGTGAACTATACCCCCGGCGGGTTCATCAACTGCGTTAATTCATGCGTCTCAAATCCGCGGGTGGAGGGGGTTTTTGTCATGGACGGGATTCTCTTGTCGCTTTGACATGTTTCTAAATCAATTGTTTTCATGTTTTCATTTCTCTTTTTGCGTATGGGTTACAAGACTGATGCGTTGGGGTGTTAGGAGATAGCCTAAGTATTAGCCTATCCGCCGAAACCTACATTGTTGGAGCGCGGGTCGGAGCTTAATTAGCCGGCACGGACTGCCGGGTGAGACGCGCAATTGTTGTTGGATGATTTTCACCAACAAGTTTGGACATTAGTAAACGTTGATTAAATGTTTAGGCTTGTTGGTTAAATGTTTTAAATGGCTGTTGTGTGGTTCGCATGTGGTCCGTGTTGGTTGAGGTTTTGACCAGCGTTCTAACAGTGTACAGTGTTTTTCTTTTAAACCATGTTTTTTCAAAT
>CM055818.1:47839437-47914862 GCA_029582265.1 Zoroaster sp. YZ-2022 | reverse complement strand
TACGCCACTAATGACCCCATCCACTACTGCCACTAATGACCCCATCACTACCTACTGCCACTAATGACCCCATCCCTACTGCCACTACCCCCATCCCTACTGCCACTAATGACCCCATCCCTGCTGCCACGAATTACCCCCAACCCTACTGCCACTAATGACCCCATCCCTGCTGCCACTAATGAACTCCATCTGGACTGCCACTAATGACCCCATCCCTGCTGCCACTAATGACCCCATCCCTGCTGCCACTAATGACCCCCATCCCTGCTGCCACTAATGACCCCATCCCTGCTGCCACTAATTGAACTCCATCCCTACTGCCACTAATTACCCATCCCTGCTGCCACTAATGACCCCATCCCTACTGCCACTAATGACCCCATCCCTGCTGCCACTAATGAACTCCATCCCTACTGCCACTAATGACCCCACCCCTGCTGCCACTAATGACCCCATCCCTACTGCCACTAATGACCCCCATCCCTACTGCCACTAATGACCCCATCCCTGCTGCCACCATATTCTTTAAATGTTAACAGTTCTACTTTGCAATTCTTTTTTGAAAAACTATGAGGCATTTTCACTTCACTTTCATGTTGACATGAAGTACATATGAACAGACCCTTGTCAAAGACATTGTACCTTATTGACGATTGTTAATTCCATTAATAAAAAGAGTATATTGACTTGAAGTTATATACTTGTAGAAACTTACACGATTCACAGTTTATTCCAGTGAAGAGTGCAATGCGATTGGCAGATATAAGAGCCCTGAGTAACAGATGTAATGCAGGTTCCTCCATTCATACATGGTTGGTCAGAACATGTCAATTCTATAGAAACCAGAGACAGTCGTAATAGTATCCACATTATTAATCATGTAACTGAAAGGACTGTAATGAAAAACTTTTTCTGTCTAAAAATACTTACGTTTTTCACAGTTACCACCAGTAAACATCAGTGGGCATTGGCACAGGAAAGCAGCAGATGTTTCACCCTGCAAACATACTCCATTATTTTGGCAAGGCATACCCGCACAAGCAGTTGCTATCAAACAAAACCAAACACATGACTTTACCAAACAGAAATCATTCTGCCAGCCACTTGAGGATTAATTAATATACACAGCTGAGATTTACAACCTAAAAAAAAGGGATAAAATTTAAACACAATATTGCATTGTAGGTGAAAGCTGTGATGTCAAATATGTACAGTACACATCCTAAGAGCCTACACATCAGTCAATTCAAGTGTATTTAGTGCTTTATGAGAATGTACAACTGCACACTTATGACACATCAAGTATTCCTTCAACACCCTCCAAGAATGATTGTGCCATTGTACATTTACAATTCCCTTCAGCTTAAGACAGTGTAGGTGCCTACAAACTAACCAAACTTGTCAGAGGACATTTTATGATGGTATAATATTTTACTGCTGGTATTCATTGTTCCTTGCTTTGTAAAATCTTGAGTATCCCATTTTACAGGAATGAACAAGATGATAAGTAAGACTAATTGCGGTGACACCATGTGGAATCTCAATTGAGTAGTAATTAGTTCTGAAAAGAACTGGTGGTACAACTCGACGTTTCGATCAGTATGCTCTGATCGTCCTCAGGAAGAATGCCGGACTCTGGAAAATGCTGCTGCTTAAGTAGACTGCTGGAGGATCATCCCATGAATGGATGCTGGAGGATTAGTTCGTTGAGGCGCGCAGGCGGGAACTGTTGGGACTAGGATCCTAGGGGTTGGGGGAGAGGAGTGTGTGCTCACTGAACTGAATCAGTTGTTAACAAGCACCAGTGGATGGAGGTGGTTGACTTAGGATAGGAGATCCCTCGTCTGGGGTGGGTTATGGTCTTTGGATATAGAAGATCCTTCAGTCTGTAGTTGCGGAACAAGATGATATTTTACCACTCAGTCATAGGACTCAGTATTTGCATATTAACTATACCGTAGCAATTACTAATTTACTTATCCATTACGGGATAGCTCCATTAGAAACGTTCCGAGTTTGAGGCCCCAAACTCGGAAATCACACATCCTTTTCAATGCAAATTTTTTTAAGTGTGTTTACTGTGTCAATAAACTTATCAGATTAGACAGCTAATCCTGCGGTAACTGAAATGTACACCGGCTGGCTGTGAGTTTGCAGAGAAAAATATCACATAGAAGGCATTAGTTTTCGGATTCCATTCTTGTATTTTCATTCTTTTGACAAAAAGTTATCATAGTTTCATTGTTTAATCCTGAAAAAGGACCAAGTATGAGCTGAGAACGTACGGCACACGGTAACTCAACGGCCGTGAAAATGCCAGCGTTGCGTGCGAATGGATATTTACTAAGGTTGATGCTTACTTATTAGGGTTTTGCAATAATGAGTCTAATATTTAAAAATAAATCGATTCTAGTCGTCAATAAAGGTCGTTGGGTATATTTATTTATGTTGGTCATATAGTTTTAACGAAGTTGAACGAAAATAGTGAGCAACATTGTCCTACTTTTTTCAGGCGTAGGTTTTAAATATGCCTGCGTACGCACCACACTCAACAGCGAGCATAGGCATGGTAGGTGATTTAACTGCGTGCAATAGCCTACACACATGGCGCTGTAGCAAAATAGGCCAAAGCGTTTATTGTTTTGATCGGTGGGGGAGGGGGATACGCGGCGGGATGCAATTTTCTTCTGCAATTCAAAATTGCCATCCTCAAAAATGTCCTTTTTCTTTTGAGGATTCCCTCTTTTGAATCAAATTACAACAAACAAATTTCCCATTGAAAATCATTGCGACAATGGCGATTTCGGAATGCAGAAAAAATTCCCGGCGGGATTGTAATCATCCATTATTTCGCAAGTGTTGATATGACATGGGTTTTGAAAAGCGTTGCTTTTGCGCTTTGCTAATTCATTGTGCACCATAGTACTTGGTTGAGAGTTAGACAAGACGTCCTGGTCTAGGTTTTTCACTTTGAGTCGCAAATTTTTCTACGTGTTGTTGGGTTTGAAATCATGTTAAGACAGGCGCTGGACAATAATCATGGTTTATATATTAAAAAAAATACTGTGGCCCCGTTTTTTTCCTTTCTGCAGTCCAGAAATTGCCATTGTCGTAATGATATCTAATGGGATAAGTTTCCTATTAGATATCACTAGGACAGTGGTACAATTTCGACCGCAGAAAATATAATTACATCGGGGCCACAGTATTTTTTATACCAAACGATTATTGTCCAGCGTCTGTCTTTCATGATTTTTAGCTAACGACACGTATAAAAACATCAGGGTCGTATTTGCAAGTTGAGTGTAAAATACGCAAAATACCTGTAGCGACCGTTATACTGTTTTTTATTTTCTATGGAAACTGCCGGAACCGCTGGTAAAAAAAATACCAGGCCCAGCCCGCTGAGAAATAATATTCCCGGCCTAAATTGCCGCCAGACCAGCACAGCGAAACTCTTCGACGTGTTGAACCATGGGAAAACGTGCGCCCGATGTTTTTTAATTTCATGTAAATAAAACGACTTATTTAGGCAAATGCTTATACAGTACTTCTAATAATAATCATAGGCTATACAAACATGGATCTTTGAATCCTGTTTCGTTGTCGAAAACCATAAGTTATGGCGGCTGTTTAATGGACCATGAGTATTTATTAGCAGGGCGGATCCAAAAAATTGCAGGTGGGGTCTGGCCAATTTGTTTTGTTTTTATTAATGTCCGATAGTACCCCTGCAGAATGTCAGTTTTTAATGTTCACTTTAATATTGTTACATATTTTTGGTCAGAACAGGGATTTCCCCCACCCGTTCGACAAACAACGTGTGTTGCGGCATTCTCTCCATGGAAACCTTTGTTGAAGCTTGCTTTTTGAACACACGTTGTTACTGTAAAGGGCAATAAACTTGAAGACGCGTCTATTGCTTATTGTTGCACCCTCCAACATAATAGTGTTCTTTTCATTAGTAATTGGCATTATCACAGCCAAGCATCCTATTCAGTCTGCTATGTAATAGTATTCAATGGTCTATTGAAATCGGTGAGCCAAACTTACTCTCTGGACACTCTATTGTTCAATTCATTGGCTAACTCTGCTAAGCATCCTGTTTACTTTCAGTGGTCTTTTGAATTTCTGGGACATCTCTGAAAACATCGGAGTGTTGCCGATTAAAATCACAGAAATAGTTCACAAATGTGTTTTATTTTTTAATTTTTTTTTAACTGAATGGTAAAGGAGTCTTAAACGAGTGTCAATTCACATTATCGTAGGAAAAAATCAGGGTCGTATTTGCAAGTTGAGTGTAAAAAACATGAAAAATACCTGTAGCGACCGTTATCCCGTTTTTTTTATTTTCTAGGGAAACTGCTGGAACCGCTGGGTAAAAAAATACCAGGCCCAACCACGCTGAGAAATAATATTCCCGGTCTAAATTGCCGGCCGACCAGCACAGCGAAACTCTTCGACGTGTTGAACCATGTTTTTTTAATTTCATGTAAATAAAACGACTTATTTAGGCAAATGCTTATACAGTACTTCTAATAATAATCATAGGCTATACAAACATGGATCTTTGAATCCCGTTTCGTTGTCGAAAACCATAAGTTATGGCGGCTGTTTAATGGACTCTGGAACTAAGCCACAACTCTAAATAAATATCTTCATGGTTGCTACCTCAACTTTCTACTACATTAATAGGTGAACTTGGAAAAGATTTAAACCACCCACCATAATAATACAAAAATGTGCCTCAACCCTTGCACAATACATGCACTAGGAAATAAATACAGTGGCTTGTGCTGGTAGATCAGTCTTCACGCTTCAGTGGTTAAAAGTAGTACCGGCTACATATCGCCTGTCACTCAGATAAAGGGATTAAAAGCCACTGTTTGTCCAAGCAGATAAGAGGTGTGAGTTGGTAAACATGAAAAGGATGTGTGATGCTTAATTTTTCTCTAATGGAGGATTCCCGTAATGCAGACATTGAGGTTGATTTAACTCACCTATTTGTTGGCAATTAATTCCTGTGAATCCTACATCACATGTACATATATCTTCATCTATAGATTCACATTGTCCATTATTAAGGCATGGATTAGGTTCACATGGCATCCTGCTAATAACACCTAATATAAGATAACAAGAATTATACATGTTAAGTACATAGACACAAAATAAAAAGGTGATCAATGGAAGTGTTTGAGTTAATCGTAAGTGCAGTACACTTCTTATCGTGTCATCTTTATTAAGTTATCACAATATCAGGACAAATAATTAGACTTTTCAATGATTACCTCTGGTACTGTTTAGCTGAATGCTTGGTGACGTGACATTAACCCAAAAGTAATCATATTGTGACATCACTGTAGCCCTGTGTGTGAAAATATAACTCATTAGATGAATTACTACAAAGAAATAATATGAAAATAGGATCACAAACAAAATATTATGAATGACTAAAACTTGCAAGCTGGAGTAGTTGAAGAGCTCTGAAAATAAGGTAATTTTAAAGATGAGCTTTTTTTCAAAGAGCAGCAGATTGGTAAACTATTGAGGTAATAATGTATTGAGGTAATAATGCATTGAGGTAATAACGCATTGAGGTAATAACGCATTGAGGTAATAACGCATTGAGGTAATAACGCATTGAGGTAATAATGCATTGAGGTAATAATGCATTGAGGTAATAACGCATTGAGGTAATAACGCATTGAGGTAATAACGCATTGAGGTAATAACGCATTGAGGTAATAATGCATTGAGGTAATAATGCATTGAGGTAATAATGCATTGAGGTAATAATATATTGTGCCAAAAGGAGTTCCATCAACTTCTGTTAAATCCAGGCCAGCTGAGTAAGGTGTGCATTGTCTGAAAAGCACCAAGCATTTGAACCCTATGCTTGATGCTACCCATGACTTACCACCCCCCACCCAACCCATCCCATGGTGTACACATTATAGATAACTTACACAAACTCTAAGTGTTTCACTCCAATGTTTGGTGTTACCCATGACAGTGTTATTGGTAGTTCTTTCACATTGTTCTTATAGTTTGTGATGGCAAAGGCTGAACTTGATGAACACTGAAGAACTCGAAGTCCTTCAGGAAATGGAGAAATCCACTGACCTAATGGGTAGAAGTTGCCAATTTCTTGTGCCTTCAGTAACAGACCACGAAGCTCAAAATTGCCTGATATTGACACTGTATTAAATGAGATGAATATATACAATTGATTCCACATTTCTGCTATTTTTAAGCACATTGACTGGCCAAGCTACTATAAGGTTTTCACTTGTTAATTTGTTTTCATCCTGAAGGAATGCAACAATTTCTAAGAATAATTTGAACGTTTCATAAAATTAAGTTACTATACTTTGTTAACATCTTGGTCTACATTCATGTCGCTATCGATCCCATTTCCTTGTACATTACTCACTGGGTAGTTAGGCTCAAAATAATATTTTCAGTTAGGCTCAGTTACCAAATTAGATAAACTAATCCGCTAGGCCATTTGTACATGTTGTATTGCTTGAGTTGAATTTGTAATATGAAACATTTCTCTCTATTATTATAACTTATAATAGCATTAAAAGCATTAATACAAGTGTGCACGTGAATAGTGGCATCTCTCAGTCTCATCCTAAATTTGACACTGCAGTGTGCAATTTGATCACACGACACTATAAACCGAATGTCTCTTCCCTTCACAATCTCCTAACGTTATATTTAGAATAAAATAGGAGACTGAAGGGAAGAGGCATTCGGCCTAACCATGGACGGATCATCATGAGCACAGGCCCTGGGCACAAATTCACCACGGGCCCATACACGCGCATAATACTACTAGTACTATGCTTCTTTTCTTTTTTTTTTGAAAACCAAGGGCCCCTATTGGCTCCTGGGCCCGGGGCACGTGCCCAGTTTGCCCGTGCGGTAATCCGTGCATGGGCCTAACGTTAGAGGTGCTATATAGGGCCTAACGTAGGCATGCCAGTCAACTCACCCCCTGGCAATCTCGCCCCTTACAATCTCGCCCCTTACAAACTCGCCCCCTGACAAACTGCCCCCTGCAGGTACAAACTCGCCCCTCACAAAGTCGCCCCCCTGATAAACTCACCCCTCGGCAAACTCGTCCCCGAATCTCACGCTATTGAGACTGGTTCAAAAAAAAAATATTACATGAAATAATTCAACAGTTACAACTAAAATAGAATACATAGAAAACTAGCTAAACAAAACAGTTATGATTTATACAATGTATACTATATGTATTATGTATGATGAAAAATTTACAGTTTAGTTATTTTGTTTGATTTAATTCTGTATTTTGTATGTAATTACTATTTATTTTTATTTTTTCTTATTTATTTTACTCAGTATTTTGTTTAGCTAGTTTCCTATTTATTCTATTTAATTGTACTGTAAATGAATTATTTCTTGTAATATTTGTTTTCGTTAAATAAAACTCTCTTCAGTTTCACTAGCGCCAAGATGAAATAATTTACCACAGAGTTACAAGACTTAAAATTAATAATTGGATTCATTAAAATAATTCTAAAAAATATCCCCATACATCCTGCCTTATAATAATAATTATAATATTATGTTTTATTTACTCTCTTATATGAACACAGTCTCAATAGCGTGAGATGCGTCAAAAAATTACAGGGGGCGAGTTTGCCGAGGGGCGAGTTTGTCAGGGGCGACTTTATGTGAGGGGTGAGTTTGTTAGGGGGCGAGTTTGTACCAGCAGGGGCGAGTTTGTCAGGGGGCGAGTTTGTCAGGGGGCGAGTTTGTCAGGGGGCGAGTTTGTCAGGGGCGAGTTGACTGGCATCCAATAACGTAGGCCTGCATGAGCTAACGCACGACTGACTGAGCACAAACAAAATCAAACACTGCGAGCTAAGTAACTTAAATAAATACCTCAAAAACATTAAGTGCAAACGGCGACTGGATCACATGGGGTCTGTGTTTGTATTAGGAATGTTTTGTACGACAATTGATATACTAGTTTATGCATAGCCATAGAACATACATTGTATGCACGTACTACTGTTAGTGTTATCATGGAGGAAGGAAACATGGTGTTATAGCCGACTTCTCGTGATGAGGTTTAGTTTATCAACATCTAGTGAGTCTAGGCAAGTGCGCCCCCTTGTGGTCTCGAGAGTGTGCTTGCTTTCATTTTTGGAACTAAGCATGAAGTCACTGGGATGGAGATATCTATTTTAATTATTTATTTGTTTATTTATTATTTGTTTCACGTTCGTTTTTACAGAAGTAATGGTTATTATTACGGAAACATTTTGTCAGGCCACTCCAAAACCTCAAAAAACAATCAAACAACCAGAACAAAAACAAAAAATCAACCAAGCAATTTCACCACCCCAACCCCAACTAAACCCTCTTCTCCTGCGTTCCAACCAACCCCTCCTTGAGTCCCGCTGGCCCAATAGAGTTGCTTATGGAGTCTCCCCCACCCGACATTTCCCCCACCCGACATTTCCCCCCCCCCCCTTCCCCCGCCCCGCACAATCAGACACTCGGAAAATACGGATGCTTCGTAAAGAGAATAATTAGCCTATTTAGTTTCAAGGTATTTGAAGATCACTATTCTGAACCCTAGCAGTGTTATAGGCCATTTGACGGTGATAATCCCGCGGGGATTTAAGTCCCTCCAAAGACACGTAATTGAACCCGTGGCCTGGTTTGAAAATGGAGAAAGTGGACCTCAATTCATCAGGAACTTTTTTTTATACATTTTCCATGACATGTACACTCACTGGACATAAGTATTGCAACACACATTACATTACATTACATTACATTACATTACAACAAGTATTTATCATGCGCCATTCCCGAGAGGCACACATCAAAGTTCAGTTTGGAGAACTGTGTTACAATAATTTATTTTATTTTATTTACACTACTTAAGACTTCTTGAAAGTGCCTGTGTTTTGAAGTCAATGTTCTTTTTTACTGTTCTTGTTCGGAAATTATGTAATACACGATCGATGAAATCAGATTAAATGATCATCTCACCTGTTACTGTAAAGTGCTATTTTGAGCATGTTGCAATACTTTTGGTCAGTGAGTGTATATAAGGGGGCGGGAACTTGCTTATCCTGCGGGGGTGGGGTGCGTACGGGAAACGGGGGACATGTCCCCAATATTTTTGATGGGAGCAGTAATGGCAATGTCCACCCTAATTATCGCCCATAAAAAAATCTATACTCAGAGCACACAGATTATTATATTTGTCCTTTTTACAGACTCCCTATTAGCCTATTGAGCATTTTCAGGTCTTGCACGAAATATTTTCATTCAAACAAAAACTTCGATACTCACATTATTTTATTTTTCACGTATTTAAAAAACAAAGTAAAAATATATTCGAACTAATAATTAGTATTATACAAAATGTAGGGATTTATCAGGAAGGGTGTCAGTTGGGAGGGGAAGGTTAGTGGGATGGGTCTTAACAATACAGTAATAAATCACCGCCACTGTGGGGACATGTCTCTCAGCGGCGGCCCCATTATTAATGACGGTTTTATACTATATAAAATAAGTTTGACTTACAGCTTTGCATGGTGAAAAAGGTATGACTGTTTGCGGTGACATCATGTACAAATTCTCTATTGAGTAGTAAATAGTTGGTTATTACAAGTTTGTGATGTATAATTAAATTTTACTTTCAATTTTTTACTTTGTAGACAGGGGGGTATTGCCACTATTACCAAGACAGTTGTGTGGATAGAACATGGGCCCTAGCTGTCTTCCACTGTCCACTGTCCCCATTTCCAATTGTCCCCAATAATACCCGATGCTGTATAGGCTCTACCTGGCCCTAGAACAATGAAGTGAATAATATTGTTCTTACCGTTAACAATCTGTCCTGGCCTGTATATAGTACCATCTTGATGGTTAGGTAAGGTGATTGTGAATGGAACTGTTGTAGTAGGTTGTGCTTGGACATCACCATGTATCGGCAACATACCAAGACAGCTGCTGGCAGGTGCACTTTGGCTAAACGCACAAGTCTTATATATGAAAGACAGAATAATTACTACAATCCACATTGTGTCTGTTATAGATCCACGATCAATGTTGGAACAACGATGTCATCAAATTTATTTGCTAGTAGTATAGATGATAATAGGTATACAAAATACTACGCCTGCCCTTGAAGTACATGTAGTTCACATCCTTATACGACAAATCTTTAGCTGCAGTTCGTGATTGGACAGAACTCAAGTTAAAGTTTGAGATATTCGCTCATTTCAAATACAAAAATAGTCACACAGGCCTAAATCTTGTTTTTGGAATATTTATGTTCGCGGAAATGGAAAGTGCGTCTACTGGTGCAGTATGACTATGTGTGGAAAAATAAGCATGCATTATGTGTGCTTTGTGGACCATGAACAGTTTTAAGTTGTTGTTACCCAGGGTTACTCCCCAATGGTACCCATGTACCCCTCTATGATACCCAGGGTACCCCTCTATGGTACCCAGGCAATCATAAACGTATGTTCTGGACCATAATGTCCGCAAGTACCATTATGTCTGCGAACCGATTTGGGCCCATTATGTCCGTAGGCCCATTAAGTCCGGCCCATTATGTCCGCTGGCGCATCTGTAGCGTAAGCCTTGGCAAAGGCTGTTGTACTGATTTCTGATCAATGAAATTGAGCACACGCGGAGAGGGCGCTGTCCCCGGATAGGATTAGTTTCAGATTTAGAAGGTGGAAGCAACTGTCTGTGACGGTTTGATTTCAAAAGTTTAGTTCCAAAATTGTGAAGTAAATGATTTCTTCGTTCAGCCAAAGATGGTAGTTTGATCAAATCAAGAGCTTCATTGTAATTGTATTTCTTTCCAAGTATAATTTGAACAGCTCTTTTTTGGACAAATTCTATTTTCTTCGACTGGGATTGAGTAATGGCTGTATGCCAAACTGGAGAGGCATATTCTAATATGGGCCTTATGTAGGATTTATAAACAGTAATCATATCTTGGATGGGAACACCTGCATGATTTTCTCAAAATGCATAGAGTATACAAACGACGAGAAGCTTTGGAAACAATTTCAGAGATATGCAAATTCCATTTAAGATCACTTTGAATAATAATGCCTAGAAGTCTAAAATTCGAAACTACATTTAATTGAACACCATTGGGAATAAAATCGGTTTTGTGTGTTATCCGTCTCAAGAAGGAAATAGTCATTAGATTGCACTTGACAGGTTTCGGAAGAACATCATTTATTCTACACCAATCTGAAATATTGTTAAGGTAATTTTGAAGAAAAGGTTGATGATTTTGATTTTTGCTCACGACTTCACCCAGAGTTAAATCATCGACATATTTCCATCTGTGAGGACAATCATTGGCCACATCATTGACTAGGATTTTAAAAAAAAATTGGCCCAAGTTTAGTGCCCTGTGGTACTCCGCACGATACAGTAAAAAGCGGTGAAGTATAGCAGCCAAGTATAGTACACTGAGTTCGTTGAGTGAGAAAACTACAAATAATAGGAATAATTGATCTCTGAACTCCTAATTGAATTAGTTTGGAAATAACAATGGAATGATTAACTCGATCAAATGCCTTGGTGAAATCAATTGTGGCAAGATAGGCATAGTGCAATCCTGGTTTATCAAGTCCCTCCAGAACAAATTTTAGCATTATCTACAAGATAATGTACAGTAGAGCATCCCTTAAGATTGCCAAACTGTTTAATGTCAATGTGAGCAGAAATATCATGAATAATCCATTCAGCTAAAAAAGATTCAAAAACTCTGGCAAATAATGGCGATAATGAAATAGGACGTAATTGGTCATAAGATGTAATATTAGTTTCTTTAGGTACAGGAGTAATGACTGCAGTTTTCCACTTGGTAGGAAACACACCCTCTTGCAAACATGTATTAAATATGACAGTTAGCGGTTCGGCAAGTTCAGTAGAAAATTCCTTAATTAATTTAACAGGTAAATCATTTGAATGACCTGCTTTGGAAGTATTTAAGTTCCTGAGAGCCTTAATAACCTGACCACGATATATTGTATGAGGTGGAGAGTTAGCAGGTAGGTAAGCTGGGAGTAATGTTAAATCCAGTGGCGGAAGCTGATTACAAATTGTAGCAAAGTGAGTATTGATAGCGACTGCCGTTTCAAGAAGATTATCCTCAGCACCTGGAATATTGACATGCTTAGGTCTAAGATTACACAATCTTTGAATATATTTGTTCGAACTCAATCAACAGCCTTGGATCTTCTGCAATCGAAAGTTTATGTGTAATATATCTTTATATTCCTATTGAAAATCCGATGGAAATTTCTCGTGCAAGAATTGTTGGTTTGTTGGCGGTTTAGTTTAAAGGATGGTCAATCACAGGCCTCTAGCTATGACCTCAAAAATGACGTATGTTGACCTTAACGTACACAATGCATGCCACACATTTTGTACATGACATCGCAGGGAGCACTTCTGTGCCAAAAAATAACTTATACGTCTTTCTTTGTTAAATTTGGTTTTAAAAATTATATTAGCAGAATGAGGTACGCTTAGAATTTTGGCAAGTACAGAAGGGTCAAGGCGACGATGGCCACCGTAAAAATAGCGATATAGTTTCCATTAAAACTGGGACCAAATTCATTCGGTAAATAAAAACCATGTTTCTCACCATTTTTGTTGGAGAAAAGTTTTATGTTAAAATGTAAATTAAAATAGCAATATTCCGATGAAAAATAAAATGCCCATAAAAATAGCGACAGTTTCCATTAAAATAGCGAACAAGGGCTAAACATCTTCAAAGTCCAACATATTGAAAGCTGCATTTTCTCCGTCTCCTTCGACTAATTGCCATGATCTTAAGTTGTAGATCTCTTATAGCAAAATAACAAACATGGGATATTCATCGTTTTATTCTCCTTTCTTTCGACACTGCAGACATAGCCCAAAATAGTGCAGTCATCTCCAATGTTTCTTAAAATCCATCTGCACATATCATTAACACTTTGCCCACTTTTATACTGTATACAGCTGCATGCAATAGGCAAAGCATGAATACTGTACATTGCATTAACTAATTATATTTATAACTCATAAATTTTATAATTCTTATTCTTCATGTCGTAATTAGTGTAATGACGGGTCTTCAATGTTTTGAAAAAAATACAATATGGTACCGTATGCGATGTCACGTTATGAGAACATTTAGTAAAGTAATGACAGGCAAAATTGAAGGAACAAGAAGCAGAGGAAGACAGAGACTGACATAAATGAGCAGTTTGAGCAAATGGACGGGTATCTGAGAGCAAGAGAGGGAGCTGTGGAGGTCCATGATGTCCTGCAAGGACATGGCACCTAGAGAGAGAGAGATGTGATGTCATCTCTGACAGTACGCACGCTACATAGAGAAGCCTTGACCAATTCGAGTCTGAACGGTTTGGTTGCATTTGCCCCGCTTAAGATATTCAAATTGTTGGTGTTACTGTTAGCGCACATGCACAAAGTGTACGGATCCATATGCATATAATGTACAAGCACACTGTATCTACAATGTGTACGTGCAGTGGCCATTCGTCCGGGCCTTGATCCTTCTGTACTTGCCAACATTCAAGGTGGAGCTCATTGTCATAACAATACCAAATTCATATGCACGCATATAGACCTATGTTTATGTCAAATACGTCATTACTCATTACGCATATAGGCCTATGTTTATGTCAAATACGTCATTACTCATTACGCATATAGGCCTATATGTTTATGTCAAATACGTCATTACTCAGGTCAAAGCTAGGGGCCTAGGATTGACCATCATTTAAAAAAAAATCACGGACAAATTAACAACTCTTGCGTGAGAAATCTCCATCGGGATTCTAATGGAAAAATGAAGACACACATAAACTCTCGATTACAGAAGAATCAAGACTGTTGATTGAGTTCGAACATATACGAGGTCGCAATGCACAATCGACACAACACAGTTATTTATCTCGATGTACAGTGCAGGTGTGTCGACCACTGTGTGGTGCCGACTCCATCCGGGGACAGCGCCCCCTTCATGTATGCTGAATTTCGCTGGCCAGAAATTGCTACAACAGCCTTAACGCTAGCCTTTAGTTAAGGTCCACGCGTCACTCAGCACCCGGATCACAACACACGAAAAAAAGACCACGCACGAGAGTACCGGACGCGCCAAGGGACTTCATCAGTCCGCTCTGAAGTCTTGTTTTTTATATTTCTCTACCAATTTGGTATTTGTTATGCTATCACTTATTTGAATATAGATGAGTCCAACATTTTGCTTACGGTGATTGGTTTAAATAAATTTGCATACATAAATTATTCATTTTGATTGAGATTTATAAATAATTCATTAGAAGCTTCATTGGTACGGACTGGCAAATGCGCTCGTGACTTCGCCACTCATCGCATGCGATCGCATGCGAGGTCTTTTTCGAGCGTTGCCACATATGCCTTGACTAAATGGGCCGGACATAATGGGCCCGCGGACGTAATGGGCCGGACATAATGGGCCCAAATCGGTTCGCTGACATAATGGTACTTGCGGACATTATGGTCCGGAACATACGCTGGGTATCATAGAGGGCCAGGGTTACATGGGTACCATTGGGGAGTACCCTGGGTACCATTGGGGAGTACCCTGGATGGGTGGTGACAACTACCCCTGCAGCATTACGAACCAATTTTACCCCTCTCTGGGTCCACGACTGCTTCTCTTTTCTGTGTCGGTGAAACTTGCAAATTTTATGTACCAGAATGTTATTAAAGGGATTGCACACCGTTGTTAATAACACGAAAAAACAACTGAACAAATTATTATCTAAAAGCTTATTTGGTTTTAAGATGGTCATTGGTAAAAATGAGAAGTTATTTTGTCTGACATGTTGCCATTAAGTCATAATAATAAGATAAAACTCATATTTATGACTTATGCTAGCTAAGTCATATAATTATATATATTTTTGTTTAGGATGTCCCTTTAAAGGGACAATATCGTCATGATCAACAGGGCATGGAATCGGAGTGCTAGTTTTATATTAACTGACTGAAAATAATACCCCACATGATAAGGCCATATTACTGTTGCTGCTGCATAAATGAGCCAGTAAATTTCAGTCACTGTGTTCATCATTTTAAACCAGGACACCGATTCCATGCTCTGGTGAAAGTCTGCTCTAATCGTGACGATAGTGTCCCTTTAATCCTTCCATAATTTCCACATTAGAACGTCATGTATACAAGTAAGTCTGAGTGTATGTTCGCCATTTTCTTGTTGAAGCTTTCACTGGTTGGTTTCTATACATTATCCTCTTGTAATGTATGGATGCATTTATAGACATTTGACCAATGGTGTACAATCCCTTAATAATGAAGAGTAATGTAAGAGAATTTTATTAACATTATTTATTTGTGAATACAGAGAACAACAATTTGTGGATCTGTGTGATTGTGTATACAATAAATTATGATAATTATTTGAAAGCTAAATTAATTTTGCATCGTTGAATTGATAGTTAGTCATTGGATCCAATGGGGTGGCTGATCAAGTCCACACTTGTGCAATTATCTTCCGTTGTCCTTAAAAAGACGGGGCTTGTTTGTGTGTTTGTAACATGACCATTGTTTGGACTTGCTAAATTAAGCTATAATTTCAATTTAACCTTCATGGACGTGAGATATGCCCTATCTGTCCAGGCATGAACTTTGACATTAATTATATATACCGCTATCAATACACGGTCGCCCCCGGGGGAAACAATTAGGTACATTAGTTATTCACTTTATACTGAAAGGGGAAATACTCGCATGGCAATTATGGACACAGCACAAAACTGTTGCATTATTCAGAGCTGTATTACTTCACATTATAACAACGTTTCAAACAAGCCTGGACGTTATTCACCAGGTTAATATTAACATTAAGATCATCAAGAAATACCGTAACTAAATCAAAGATGTATCGTCCGTGTTTGTCGATATTTCTTACGACAGTTTCAGAAAGAACAAATCATCGGAACATTACTATTTGAGTTAACGAAAAATAACAAATAACAAGTAACAAATTGACATATTTCTCAAAATAATCATGAGAAGTAAAGACTGTTTGCGGTAACAACATGTACAAATTCTCTTTTTGAGTACCGGTGTAGTTCTGAAAGAACTTGTTGGTTGCAACTCGACGTTTCGATCAGTATATCGTGAGCAGCATGGTTTTACAGTGAATTTGCCGACATCAATTTATGGTGGATCCCCTCATATTATGCACTTTTATTTTATAGCTTCTGACTATAATTTCATCAAATATATAATTTCAAAGAATTTGTTTTCCTTTCTTTAAGGAAATAATTGATGTTCGTTTGAAAAAATGCCTGTAAAATACAGGGTAGCAGAAAACACGAGGCGATACATCTGTAAGAGATAAGGACTTATATTTACAATAATTACATAAACACGTAGCTATTTAAGTAATTGAACGAAGCTATGCTAAACAGTTGGTGATCGTCTTTATAACAAAATTAACTATTTTTGGTCAAAACGGAGGATTTTTATTTTCCACATTAGTATGGCAACAATACCATTCTCATTGCAGCCTCATTTGGTGTTTAATCAAAAATTAGTTGCCGGCCAGTCCAGAGACAATGCCGTGGTATGGAAGTGTGACCAATCGTCCCTAATTTGCCATAGTGACCAATCCGACTTTTTTCAATTTTAAGTTTTCCCGCCCATTAGTACATTCAGGAAGAGACCTACCATTGTATCTAAAGGCCCTGTCACACCATGGCGTATGGCCTGAACGTATACCGACGTATACAAAAAATAGCTTGAAAATTGTCAGAGTTCAAGAACGTCCAACTTCCCAACGAATTGCATCTGAAAAGTCGACATCGGTGTTGGAATGGACGTATCCATAGCGTATCCATAGCGTATTTAACGTATACATAGCGTATGACTAACGTATTGATAGCGTATCACTAACTTATAACAAACTTATGACAGCGTATCACAGCGTATGCGAGCGTATGACCAACGTATGCTTAACATATTCGTAGCGTATGTCTGCCATGCTCTCTGATGATGATGGGTTGATGATGGGTTGATGTGTTCAGCACGACAGACCATGAAGAAGTGAGGATGAGTTACTCAAGGGACCCATATATATACTCAAACCCCCCCATAAGTTCCCAAAACGTCGAATGCTCGCTAGCTGTACGGCACATACGCTAGCTGTACTGTAGAAACACGTTATATACGTTACACGATCGCCAGGCATAAGTTGTGCATAAGGTGGATACGTCAGAATACGTCGAGACTCGTTGGAGATACGTCAGGCATAGGTTAGACATACGGCACATATACGTTATCAACTCGTTATCACTACGTTGGCTGTACGTTTCCACGTCAGCCGACGTACATCAACGTATACCAACTTACGAGTAACGTACCTCTAACGTATGTCAGCGTATGTCAACGTATGTCTAACGTACCACGAACTTACCGGGAACTTATGCAGAACGTATTAAGCACACGTTGAGTACGCCGAGAAATTTTGAACATGCTCAATAATTTTTCGCGGGCTCGACGTGTTCCAAATTTTCACAGCGTATCACGGCGTGCTCTTAACGTAAACGACGTATCCCCAACTTACCCCTAACTTATATCAGCGTACACCAACGTACACCAACGTATTTTCGATATTTCGCATACGTTGGCATACGTTCAGGCCATACGCCATGGTGTGACAGGGCCATAATCCATATGCATGTATTCCTTATAGTTTTGGAGATAGAGCATGCATTCAAATGACGAATGCTCTAACTGGCTATTTTTGTAATTTGACAAAGTGACCAATACCGCATTGGTCACTATGCGAACTTATTTAGGGATTGGTCACTATGGCAAATTAGGGACGCAATGACATCACATGTTTACAAAAGAGCCCCAAAGATCAAACTGCGCGGTGATAATGTACACTGGGTCTGTGACATGAAACCATAAAAACCTATATTTTGAAATGTCAGTAGAAAAATTGTTTAAGTAGAAAACACAACATCTCAAATCTTATTTATCTGAAAATTAAAAACACTTCTTGATGTTATGTGGAGAAGTACAAAATGTACAAACTCTGCATACAAATAAACACACTTTTGCCCGGCGGGAAATCACCCTGGTACTCTAAAGGGCACACAAAGTGTAAACAAGTACAGTCAAATGGTCTATTGTAAATAATGGGAGGGATAGAGCTTGATGAAAGAAACTTAGAAATTTTAGAAAAAAAACAATGTAAACCAATCAGATCTTGCCTAGGTCGAGCGAGGGCGATCATTGTTAATTATAATTTACCGTACCTGTCCTAATGACAAACGTGACATGATAGTGGTAATAATGAAAAGAAATTCACATGGGCGTCGATCGCTACTTAGAGGTGCGGGGGTGGGGGACATGCAGGCAGTGTCTGATCCAAGATTTGGCAAATGTGGGGCACAACCCTAGGTTGCACAGCCTCACCCTGCTTTTAGACATAATTCTTGGGGGGGGGGGGGTAAAACAATGGCGAGTTGATAATTATTGCAGTAAATAAATATAATTTTTTATATTTTATAAGGGCAAGATTCCTCAGTGAGCAGGATAGGCTAACATAGGCCTATTATTAATAAAAAATAAAACATTATTTATGGGCCATCACAAATGAGATGGGGGACATATATATATATATACATATATATATATATATATATATATATATATATATATATATCTTTACTTTTTCAGTCTTAGTGCGACCGACTTCTATAGAAATTGCTATTTCTCTGCGTTAAGGCGACCGGAAACGGTCGCCTTAACGCCTAGCTACCCTTTAAAGTCATAATTTTGTTTCGGAAATAGCCTAAATCGCTTCCTTAGCCTGTAAACATCTTATTTCCAGAGTTTTGGAAGGTTGGAGGATATATAAATAAGGGAAAGGGGAATTTTGTGCACGTTTCTATGGAGCGGTCGCCCTATTGGTGGAAACACAGTTACATATATACATATATATATACATATACATACATATATACATATATACATATCTACATATATATATATATATATATATATATATATATATATGTGTGTGTGTGTCAGAAATTTCCAAACTTTTCTGAATAACAGCGAGTGCATGTAACCATGACGATGACGCCACAATTACATCATCACAACGCACACAAAATATGTCCGATATTACTGATTTTTAGCAAATTAGTCAATACAATCGATCAGTGCAATAATTGAAATAAGCGTTTCTGATGAGGGTGAACATCGGTGTACAGCGAAGTGACAGAAAGGGAGGGTCGGGTTTCCCCTGCCCCATGCCCAGTGCCTTAGCCAGGATTTTCAGAGTGAGGGAAAAATTCATTTTTCGGGCAACTTTACAGGGAGCAAAACCGTTTCGTGAATCTACTGACAGACGATATTTTACCAACAAGTGGGACAGGACGGGGGCACCGTCCCCTGTCCCCTCCCCTTGGCCACTCTACTGCCCAACCCAAGCAAAGTTGCCGGTAGTGAAAATTGGGGCTAACAACATTGTTCCAATTCAACACAGGTCTCTCCTCAACACTCGACAGAAACGTATAATAATTTATTTCCGTCAGATGGCGATAGAAAATCGAGAATGATTCATTAAGGGGGACGGTACAGGATTAGTTATGGCAAACCTACTTACATGCTTTGAACCAAAATATACAACATGTTAAAATTTCAGTTTATTAATACGTTCAGATCTGTCATGTGTTCATTCCTACAATGAAAGTTAGCAAAGATCTTTCTTTCCTGAATTCAGTCTGGCAATTATTTCACTTTTCCTACAAATGACATCACCTCTGACGTAAATCATTTCTAGGGGAGATTGATATCATTATAAGCTTTACATCAAGTAATAAGTTAATGTTAAAATTCAACCGTTTTGTTATTTATTAATAACCAATCATATACATTACCTATAATTAAAATGTAAATATTTGTATTTTTGAAAACTGAATTTTTATATTGACATCCAACGAAACCAAAAGACAGCAAGCGTGATACACTATATAATATATAGTACCATATATATAAAGCTATATATAAAGCTATAATAGTTATTATATATGCCGCAAAATTTTTCTTGATTAAATGTCGACTTTATTTACAACTACAATATGAATATTATTCTTATAATGATGTAACACACTTTAAAGTATTTACATAGGGTATAAGGGTAGATATACAGGGTGTCCCCATAAAAAGTATACCGAGATAAAAATTACTGTAATGGCAAAACTACTTTATATATGGGAAAGAGAAATATATCTCTAGAAAGGGCAGAATGTCCTCTTTGCAATGGTATACAGCTTGTGATGTTATTGACACAGATGAGTGAACAAATTAGACAGATGTTAAGGGTACTGAAAGCAGGACTGTGACAAGTTTGCATATTTGAATAACAAAGGTCCAAAAAGCATTTTAAAAAACCTGCACATTAAACTTTTGAGGTAAGTAGCGAAAACAAAGCAGATTACATTGTTTTAGGTACATTCCTTGTTTTCAAGAATGTGTTGAAAAAACAAAGGCATTTGGTATTCTGCACACTTGCATGGTTGAGATTTGTTATTCAAATATGCAAACTTGTCACAGTCCTGCTTTCAGTACCCTTAACATCTGTCTAATTTGTTCACTCATCTGTGTCAATAACATCACAAGCTGTATACCATTGCAAAGAGGACATTCTGCCCTTTCTAGAGATATATTTCTCTTTCCCATATATAAAGTAGTTTTGCCATTACAGTAATTTTTTTCTCGGTATACTTTTTATGGGGACACCCTGTATATCCCCCAACACACACACATAGACACACACACACATAGACACACACACACATAGACACACACACACAATTTAGGATATGGTCATTTGATGATTTCCCCTATTTCCCTACACATACTTTTTGCGTCCAGTAAATTAGTAGATTTCACTAATTTTATATAAGTTGTTATATTTTAATATTTACTCTATAGTTTCTCTTTTAAAGGAATTGTACCCATGTCAGTTAGTTTGTTGCATGTAAATGCATCCATACTTTTTAAGTATCCAAAAACGAGAAAAAAGTGAAATTGCATTCATATTTGTGTGCAAGCATTATTATGTGGAAAATGGGATCACGGCTTCTAGACAGAATAATTACTCAGGATGTTTGGTGACATCACCAACTTCACATCAAGTAAGTTTTTTTTTCCGATTATAATTCAGTAATTTTGTATTCGGGTAATTACCAAAGGCGTGCGCTCCCTTGAAATCAGAAGTTTCACTTGTCCAAATAAAAATAATGAAAATAACTTTCCAAAAAATGAGCGGTTATTAAAATTGGACATTTTGAATCATTCTCCCTCCACCTTTGACAAGAAATATACGCCACTGCAAGTAATTACCACTTTTCAGTCACCTTGACAATAATTGTAAAATAATTAAATATTGCTGAGTGCCTTCTCAAATATGGACATCAGTACTCTGTAAGATTCTGCATTAGTTTGAAATTATGCGAACATACTTCTTTCATATTATATTTGAAAAGAGTTTATGCAATACAATTAAATATTTCCTCTCAAACAGTATCTCAAATCTCAAATTAATATTTCATGGGATTTGAGTGAACAGTTTGCCTATAACATGCCTGTTCGTCTATGGCCATGGGATCTGAGTGAACGGTTTGCCCATAACAGGCCTGTTCGTCTATGGCCATGGGATCTGAGTGAACGGTTTGCCCATAACAGGCCTGTTCGTCTATGGCCGTGGGATCTGAGTGAACGGTTTGCCCATAACAGGCCTGTTCGTCTATGGCCGTGGGATCTGAGTGAACAGTTTGGCCACAACAGGCTTGTTCGTCTATGGCCATGGGATCTGAATGAACAGTTTGGCCATAACAGGATATGGAGGCCATAACAGGATATGGAGGCCATAACAGGATATGGAGGATATAACAGGACATTATATTTGTAAAATGAAATATGAATACGGCGTTATCAAATTGCCTTGAAAATATATAATAGTTGATATTTAAATGCGAATTTTAAGGGGAACGACGCATTTTCATTTCACTACGCTTTAGTTGTTTTGAGCCACCACTCCACACAATGCCACGGCTATACACTAGTGGATTAAATGGCTGGAAATACTCGCCATTCAGGTTACTGTAGTAAGGAGGACCAGTAAACATTCCCGACCACGTACACGTCTTGAACCACCAACCTCCCTTCAGCTCATCTGCACAGTTGAAAGTAGAGTCAGCATCGTTGTCACGATCGTACGTCGAGAATGGCTGTCCATTGTGGTCAGGAGTAAGAGAATCACCTAGGAAACAGACAAAATAAACGAAATACGCTTAGATGACGCAAATAAATTAATTTAAACGACACTGATCTGCCCAACTGAGATACAAGAGGGGCAATGGCTCCCAACAAAAATAAATAAATAAATAAATAAATATAAATATATATATATATATATATATATATATAAATTTAAAAAAATATATATATATATATATATATATATATATATATATATATATATATATATATATATAAATAAATATATATATATATATATATATATATATATATATCGGTCTATCTTGAAGTAGTGCTCAATGCCACATAGACAGAGCGTAATATACTTGACAGAGTATATAAATATATATAAATATATATATATATATATATATATATATATATATATATATATATATATATATATATATATATATATATATATATATATATATATATATATATATATATATATATATATAAAATAATTGGTTAAAAAGAAAAACAGCGCACAATTATTTGTAAACAGGTAAAATGCTTTTTAAAAAAGTAGGTTGTATAAAGCGCAGCCGGGGCCAACAAGTTACCGTGCACTACCGCGTAAAAAGGAAAATGTAATATTTCGAATTATTTTGGGACCCCCCCCCCCCCCACCACCACCACCACCACCACCACCATCCTCTGATCCTGATCTAGATCCACCCTTGCGGTCTTATTTGCATTCATGACGTCGAATGAAATAAAACAAAGTGAATACAAGAATGAAATAAAACAAAGAGAATACAAGAATATAAGAATAATTGTGATGTGTATAAGAGTATAGGTCTATCATTGAATGAAACAGATGAATAATTAATAAAGACTATTAATCTTGTATAATATTCTGGGCTACAGACGGTGACATCTAGGCCTATATGCGGACCCAAGATGGTTGTAAGGGGTGTGGAGTTGATACACACGACCCATGTAGTGTCTTTTACTGCAGACTTTCACCTCAATACGAGGCTTGGAATTATCTGATATAAAGCATTTGTCGAGTAGGACATTTAGAGGTCCTATTTGGTATGTTCAGAAAATCTACTTACCATATATTGAGTGTGCTGTACTACCAACCACGTGGAGTATGTACGTATCTCCTTCGATGCGAAATTCTTGATATACAGCAGACCCTGGTGGAGACCCATCACGAGCTTCAAGATCCACTCTCATCTCCCATGTATCCCCGCTTACGTTGGTGAGACGACGGAGGATGTCGTTCCCCAGCCAGAACTCTCCGGTCTTGTCCCCGAAACCATTGCTATACTCATCCCAGCTGCGGATGAAATTAACCGTCCCACCCTGGCGTCGTTGGAATACCTTTACAGATTTATGCAATAAGAACAAAATAGAAAGTTAAAATAAGTCAGAGTATGATCGATTTCGTTTTGAATTGTTATCTTTATTATTAATATTATTGTGTTTTATCATTGTACATTTATCAGATGTACTAGTGAACTTACAATCCATCCTGATCCATCCTGATCCGTTGTCATATCACAGTAGACATCTAAGCCTTCTGGATATTGTGATGGGTTGATGGTGTAAACACCATCCGCGGTGTGACCAGCATCCCGCCAGGACTGGCAGTCGAGAAACGGGGCGTGGGTCGCACTTGGCGGGGCGGTGGTCTCGCTTGGCGTAGCGGTGGTCTCGCTTGGCGGGGCGGCAGTCGAACCACCAGATGGGATTGTAACATCTGATTCAAACAAAAAGAATAAGTACATTTTAAAATTAAACAAGAAACAAACGCCATGATTTATTAAAGTTTCATAAAGTGACAAATACGTCGGTTTGTCAAGTCAGATGTTTTGTTAAAGTCTAAATCAAGTCACATGTCACTTATTTATAAGTCCAAGTCGGGTGACAAGACAATGAAGCAAAGTCTCATGTTGTCCAAGGTGCATTGCATATTTCTTTCTTTCTGTGGGCTAGATGATGAGCAATAACTTTAAACAAAACTGCCAACCAAAAAGACAATTGTAAATTGCAGGCATAGCGCACGTGTTTGCTTAGTCGTTGCCTGTAACGATGGCTGATTTTGCATGATGTGACAAGTGAAACCATCTATTCAATAAAAAGCACACGGTACAATGAAAGGAAACAGGGGCGAGTAAGAATTACCCCTTTTTAAAGTAAGCCACCAATCCCCTGCCCCAGTAGCGTAGCCAGCGGGGGGGGCAGGGGGGGCAGACTGCCCCCCCGGAAAAAAAAATAGAAGTAAAATCGGGACGGTAAAAATAAAGAAAAGAGAAAAGGAAAGGAAGAGAGAAAAGGAGGGAAAATTGAGGGAGGGACTCCGAGGGAGAAAAAACGAAAGAGGTAAAGAAAAAAATTAGAAGAGTAGGGATTATTGACGAAATGAGGGAGGACGGAGGAGGGAGGGAGAGGGAGGAGAGAAGGAAATGTGGGCCTTGGTAATGGAAGAAAGGATGGATAGGACCGTTGGGACGAGTACCAAGGCAGCCTAACTTAAGGCAGGCAAGGTTAGGGCGGGTGGAAACGGCGGTAGGGCAGGGGTAAGGAAGGAAGGAGCCGAGGGAGCCGGAGAGGGTAAGGGACCGGAAGGGGCGGAAGGACGGACCTGGGACGAAGGATGCAGAGGCAGGCAGATTTAGGGAGGGAGGAAAGGATGATTTAGGGAATGGTAAAGGGAGTGAATAATTGATAAAGGGAGACGGGAGAGGGAGGATTGAGGAAGGGAAGTTAGATCTGAAGTTTTTATACCCGGTTTTGTCCCGGAAATCACTTTATCAAATACTGTAAAACAAGTTAATTTCGCTAGCAATTTAATTTCGCTAGGAGGCCCAATTCGCTAAATTAAATTGCTGCCAAATATAATATTTTTTATGGTTTTATATAGCAAGAGGATGTAAATTAGTGAAATTAAATTGCCTCCAAAAAGTGAAGAAATGCCAATTCGCTAAATTAAGTTGCCGTGAAATTAAATTGTTTTGTCTGTTGACACTGTTGAATATACAGTATAGCATTGCATTACCTTTAGTATGATGTCTGTTCCTCGGCGAATGGCAACTCAAATGTAGTATAATAGTTGCTGATAAACAGGGGATGTGGTGATTCATTTTTTATTTGTTTCATTTGAATAGGAACCCGGGATAGAAACGCTCGCCATTGGCAGCAAAATATATTTTGACATTACAAGAAAGGCAACAAAATGCACTAATGAGAGATATATAAATTGCTCATAAAATATGGACCTTACAGATGGATCTTTCAACTTTTTGTTAATTAGAGACGAATTTATATAGAAACAAACATTAAAACATTAAAACTTGAAATTTGAATCAATACAATGAACCAGTATGTACTCGGGTTACGTGCAGAACGTATTTACAACTTGTCTTACAACATTTTATTAAAGGTTTTTATACGACATGTACACGAATAACTTTCAGTGTAATGTGTGTTGTAAACGGTGTGTATATATATACATTACGAATACGATTAATTATGAATGTTTAAGTTCATCACAGTCATGACAGTGTAGAAATTAATAGCAACAGTTCAGACAGTATAGATCCAAGGAAAGAACAATAAATCACAGATGATCATGTTTGTACAATATATCGATTGTTTTGATTCAATATTATTCAGTATTTCGCAATTAAATTTAAACCATGAAATCGGGACGATCATCTTAATTTTGCCCCCCCCGGACCGACAGGGCTGGCTACGCGCCTGCCCTGCCCCTCATGTACTCCCACAATATACCCATGTTAATTAAATTGAGAGTAAGATTGGCATGCTACTTCTGAATAGTGAACGCCTGTTTTATAACGTTCCGTCGTTAAACGAGAAATGTTCCGATTTGTCATTCTTACTGGCGATTACTTTTCTTTAAAATGACTGCACAAAATTTAAATTTATTTTATTTTTGTTTAATTAGGCTAACGTTTCGCATACTCGTTCTATACACAAATGTTATATCCAATAAAGAAGTTGATTAATTCTCACCGCTGCAGTTGAACAGTTGGCGAATCTTCGTCACATCTGATGTAATTAAAGGGTTGTCAGTGTAGTACGGCTTGAATGACCTCTCGGGTGTGTTTTTGTTCACTCCACCGAGCCGGATTCTGATGCAGCGACACGGGTCTTGAACCGGTAGCACCCACCGGAGTTTGTGGGCCTCATGAGGGTCTGGTTCGTTCCCAAAGTAGCACACTTCAGCAGAGACGAAGTGAACTTTTATAGTTTGAGAAAGGGGAAATACATCATCTTAAAAAGAGATTATAAGTTAAATTAGGAGAATTCGGGATTTCTCTAACATTTACTCAAAAAATACTACATTCGAAAAAAAGGCCGATGTTAAAATTAGACTTGAATCATGCTTCATCTAATTCCAGATGGTTGCAAAATAGATTTTAATATTAAATTGAAAAAAAAAAACTATTTACGGATTTGAAATAAAATGGAATCTTTTGGAGAAGCTCTTACAACTTTGAATCAATATTCTTGAAAGACCAATAGAATGGAAGGTGACCATGGTTATAATTTTTGCAAAAGGACTTTGAAATCTGAATAAAATACTGTTATATTTTGTCAAATAGTATATAATATTTCATAACCATGAGTTGTATGTTTCATATTCTCAATACTTTCCCACTACTGACCAAGTAAACATCTAATTATTAAGAGGTCCTCGTTCGCTAATTTGTTCAAGAAACATGTCCATTTGGAGGATCCGTAGCTTCATTCAAATATCAATGCAAATGCAAAGCATTTGATGCGTTTTGAATCCACAGACACGAGACAATAAAAATTATTCATGAAAACCCAAATTAGGTCATGTTCATTCCTGAATATATTTGTATCTATAGTACCGGTAACAAATCAGTGGTTTTTACAGTTTGTTCCATTTCCTGGCACTAACTTTCCTGTAAATCATTCCTTAGGATTCCTTAGAATGGTAACAAGTATGATCTAGATATGTTGATGCATGCAACCAGTAATACATCATAATATATTTATGCTAAACAAATGGTAAGTGCGTCATTTTACGAGTGCGTCGAATAACATACACGGACCATACAGTAAACAACCGGTGAAAGTTTCAAATGTATCACGTTGTGTAGTTAAACATGTAATGCCCGTGTTTGGGTCGATTTTACGGTTAAAAAATATTTAAATGATAAACAGCTATTTTTCTGGGGTTAAGGAAGTTATAAGCTTTCATTTGAGACATTGGAAAAAGCCGTCATAAATTAGAACCAGTAAATTAAAAACTCAAATTAATAAAAGGCGGGATTTAATCCTCAGGTTCCGTGCGACAACTTATTGTATATGTAACGGGCCGAGGGCGTGGACAGTCTTCCAATTGGCCAGCGCAGCTGTCAATCAGAATCAAGTGCGTTTGAAGTATCACTTTTATTTACAGTTTCCGACATCCGAATTTGATAATTGAGAAATTGAGACATTGAAAAAAGCCGTCATAAATTAGAACCAGTAAATTAAAAACTCAAATTAATAAAAGGCGGGACCCCGCGATTTAATCCTCAGGTTGCACGTGACCACACAACTTATTGTACGTAACGGACTGAGGGCGTGGGTAGTCTCCTGATTGGCCAGTACAGCTGTCAATCAGAAGTGTATTTGAAGTATCGCATTTATTTACAGTTTCCGACATCCGAATTTCATAATTTCTGTTTTGTTTTTGTTTTTTGCTTTTTTTAACAATATTATCTTTCAAAATTCGTTCATTTTATAAATTCTATTTTGTGGGTCGTCTTAGCCAAACACGGGCGATATATCTTTAATGAGAAAATAATGACAACGCATTTCAATTGTCAATTCGAATGTTGAATTTAGGAAAAAGTACTGTTTTCCCCGATCAAATTAATGGCTGTTATTTAAATTTTCTTAACAACAACAAGCAACAACAACAGCAACATTATTAACATTATTTTACATTATTACCCCCTGGTCACAGAACCAATATCATTCCTATAATCTTTCTCAGCTCCCTTCTCAGGCTTTTTCAAACACAATATCAACCTCTACTGTCACAAGTACCCAATTATACTCCTTGGCGGAGAGAAACAAAATCAGTAAAGTGTCTTGCTCGGGATTCGAATCCACATTATGACGACTGAGCCATCAGAACATATAAGTCTCACTCTGATGCACTTAATCGCTCGGCGGCCTTGGCACCCTTCAGAAAAAAAACAAGACCTTAGTTTTTTCTTCCAGGGAAACTTTTATCCATAAAGAGCTTAACCGTCAATAAAAAGACATTTCTAATTTTCAAAAGAGACGGAATAAGTTACTTACCAACTAGAAGGATCAAATATCCACGCATTGTCGTCTGTAGATGTGCCATGTTCATGTAAACTTGAGAAAATTTGATAACAAAACTCCTCAGCATCTACCACCGAAGGAACACAGACAGAAGATTGATTATCACTGGTATTTGCTCTGTGTTACAACCCACTGCGACTGCGCACAAGAACGACTGATGAATAATGCATGAAACGCAGTATTTTATATTTTACTATTTTTAGTAGCAATTTGAAAAGGAAATTTCTTTCGTTTATTTATTTTTAAAATTTTTGACTGAACAAATAAAAATGCAAACAAATTACATTCATTTGAGACACAATCTGGAATATTTATCTCATTTCTGATCAAAAACTATCTTCCCCGCAGTGGTGGCGCCACGGGGGGGGGGGGGGGAGTTGCTCTCCTGTATTCCCCCAAGGGCGGAGCCCTAACCCAGAACCACTGCCCATGAGCAAAGACCATTATGCAAATAGTAATAATAACGTGCGCTTTGCATCTCTACCTTGGACTTTCTCCTTCGTGCACTACGATGTAGGCCTATACAGAGACGGAGTCCTCATTTGGGCTACATGTCTTCCGATAGTCAACATTATTATCTGTTGACTTGATTCCAAATACCTGAATTCCACTGGAACAAAGCCCGATGTTCATGTTTTTCACTGTCAATCAGCAAATATAAGGGGACCTTAATTTCTATTAAAAATTAGCTTTGTCCCCTAAAATTTAAGCACTGATATTGCCAAGTCGCTGATGAGATCGAGCCAGGACTGAATGCCTCCGGCCGATCGCCACACCTGTTGCTTCAGGTGCTTCAATGTAGTTTGTACCGGTCACTGTACAACTTACTCAGCCATCACACTCTCTCTTCTGATGACGACATATGGTTGATCTATAGAGGGTTGATCTAAATCGTTTTGATCAACACGAGCTAGCTTTCACTTCCAATCAAACTCTGCAAATTTAAATCGCTCTCGATTAAATGGTATTACGACAGACCAAACAACACACAAACAAACCACAAACAATACAAAACAATGTTTGGACAATAACCATGGCCGGCTTTGCAAAAAAAAAATACCAGTAGATGCAGGAGTCTATACACAAACATTTAAACATGTGTCATTGGCTAATGGCCACAATATAACTACGGCTGTCTGCTACGTGATTCTAATACCTCCCCTCCATTTCCCCCACCTTTTTGGAGCTGGTGCCACCACTGTTTCCTCATATGTATCTTATTTTTCATCCGTTGGCCAGGCAAACTTAGCACAGGTGTTGTCTTTAGCAATAATCTTACGTCACTTATAGATCTCCAACAGAGGGCGCTATGACCACAATATTGTGCGTCAGTTTGTACCGGTACCCAAAACGCGTGCCATTGAAGCTTTTTTTTTAAAATTCCAAATCGAAGCTATCTTCCCTTTTCCTTAAAAAGACAGGGCTTGTTTCAGCTCCTCTGGGCTACGTCCTGTAACAAGACAATTGTTTAGGCTTGCTATATTAGGCCATAATTTCAGTTTAATCGTCCATGTACAATGATCAATCCATCCAAGCATGCACTATGCAAAAAAAGAGATCATTATATGGTGTACCCGAAAGAACTCAAGAACATGTGTAGAGAGCATGGAATTCAGGCCCCCTTTTTATTTTGCATGGAATTCAGGCCCCCCTTTTTTAATTTTAGACCACCCCACTTTATTTGGTATAAACCCTACCTCATCTTGTATACACCTCTTAAGATAAATGGAACCTTCCGCATACTAATGAGTAGTTGCCACATCAGCAGGCCCTTTTGTATAGAAGAAGTTGGTTCATTGTTCTACCAGCAATGACCCTTGCAACACAATAAAGTGTTTCTTCGAAAGTTATACAAATCTGATTGCAACTACTTATTATTTATTTACAGGTATGTTGGTTTTATTTCTTTCCATTATTGCTAGCTTACATGTGTATATGTTTATAACTTTGCCATTCTGCTGTTTTCTTGATATTTTAAAGACTTTTAGTAAAGGAAATAGTTTTAGCTTTTCAAGAAAGAGTACAGTTGTATTTAAGAGTTTTCTTCAAAAATCTATTGATCTGAGGTATGTTTCCAGATTTCAGTATTGCTTGAGAATGATTTTGGTATTTCTCTACAACTTTGTATACTTTCATTTAGTTAGATATAATTTTAGATGTTTTCTGTACAGCTCCTGTACTAAGGAATGCTTGTGTACAGAACAAGTTATGCTATATTAATAATAACCAGTACATGTACACTCAGTGGGAGGTCAACCCATACTTAGTGTGTGCAGTGTAAGGCCCACTAGACATTGTTTATTGGCCATTAGGGATTATGTCCAGTGGTGGTTCTTAGAAGTCACTGAGTAGATATGTAAGTTAGCTAACCTTGGGGTCAGGCTGCTCCAGCTGGCCAAGTGGTTGCCATAGTGATAAGACTTGTGACCAGAGTGATTCTTAGACTTGTTATTGATAGCTGGACTAACCTGATATGTTTGTTTACGTTTTGGCCACACCGATTCTTTATGTTGTTTCCAGCGGTTAGATTGCCTGATCGATACATACGTTTGGATTACCGAATGTGCCTTGCACATAGTGACAAGTTATCCTTTCTATCAATGTGTTTTATTGTTCTATTAATTTACTTCTGACATTTTATAGGCAAAGTTTAGGATTTTCTTTAGGCTTATAATTTGGAATTATAATTATTGTGTTGATTGTTCTACCAGCAATGACCCTTGCAACACAATAAAGTGTTTCTTCGAAAGTTATACAAATCTGATTGCAACTACTTATTATTTATTTACAGAGAGTCATTGACTGATTTACTAAATGTGCCTCGTGTAGATATTCATTCTTGATTATCGTGCGGGCGCTACACATGCACTCTGCCCTTATGAACTTATTGTTACCACCCCCCCCCCCCCCACACACACAGTCACACACACCCGGGCCGCCCGTCTCTTGATGTGGGGGATTGGTGAATTGGAAATGTTCATTCCCCTGCATGTGGGGCACAGTGGCAAATGACAATATACCCTAACATCATCCTCAACACCCATATGTGAGGATGTTGAATCACTGTGCGTGAGCATGACCAAAGTCCAGACCCTTGGGCAACAAATAACTTATGGGAACCAAATCCCTATTATGTTTCCTGCTATCAATACACGGTCGTCCCCCCCGGGGGGACAACTGATAGGTACATTAGTTATTCACTTTATACTGAAAGGGGGAATTACTCGCATGGAAATTATGGACACAAAGCACAAAACTGTTGCATTATTCAGAGCTGTATTACTTCACATTATAACGACGTTTCAAACAAGCCTGGAGGTTATTCACCAGGTTAATACTAACATTATAAAGATCATCAAGAAATACCGTAACTAAATCAAAGATGTATCGCCCGTGTTTGTCGCTATTTTGACGGCAATTTCTGAAAACAATTTTATTCGCAACATTGCCGTTTAATAGGCCCTAAAAGGATTTTTAAAAATGCTGAAACATTGACACATTTCTCAAAATAATCATGAGAAACATGGTTTTACAGTAAATATGTCCCCAAATGAATTGATGATAAGTCCTGTCATAAATTAGGCACTTTTATTGTAAAGCTTAGTTAGCTTCTTACTACAATTTAATCAAATAAATAATTTCAGTATTTGTTTTCCTTTCTGTAAGGAAATAATCGATGTTCAGATGAAAAAACAAATTGCCTGTAAAATAACAAAAAAGATGGGTGATATATTTGTAAGAGATAAAAAAGTAGATATTTACACAATTGAATACAGGATTGGTTAGGGAAAAAAGTCTCCGCTTTCTGGTCTCTGTGCTCGTCGCCAAAGACAACGCGTCGTCATTTTTATTCTTTTTTTAAAATTTATTTAAAATTTTTATTTATTTATTTATTTTATTTGTTGTTTGCTATGAAACGATGTCCAATTGCAGCCAAAGTTACTGGATCGATTGGAAAATCTGCCGCACTGTGTTTTAAACGACTTTTTTCACATAGGGGTATGAACATTTGCCCGATTTGTGAGGCCTCTCTTAACCACCATACTTTGTGTATGGGAAATTTGGTCTGGTTCAAGTAACCGCGTATACATACATATATCACGTATTTCATCGGTTGGCAAAAAAAAAAAAAAAAAAAAGATTACTAAAAAAGTGCATCACCGCATCGATTTTGACGTCCACTTATGACCAGAAACCGGAGACTTGTTTGGCCTTATGCTGTCAAAACTATTTCAATGAGAATACTTACTCTCTTTGAACCAAAATATGCTTTATAATCAATCAACATGTGAAAGATTGAGTTTATTACGTTGTGTCATTAACGAGAACATAGTGAACATACATTCAGATCTGTCATGTGTTCATTCTTACAATGGAATTTAGCAAAGAGAACTCTCTCCTAAATTCAACATACATCAAGCTATAATAGTTGTTATATATGCCGCAAAAATATTCTTCATTAAATGTTAACAATTATTTAAATTATTTATACAACTACAACATGAATATTATTCTTAAACTGAAGCAACACACTTTAAAGTATATCTGGGTATAAATAACAAGACACAATTAATATCAATATGTTTCTTTTATTTCCTGACATTACATTTGAATATAATTATCTAAATCAGGTATATGTAGGTCTGTAAGGCCATATACGATCAACTTAAATTTTTTTACATATTTTTTTAATATTTAAAATGGGTGGAGGGGAAGATATACCCCTCATAAACACACACCCACACATTTTGTCAAGAGGGTGTTATCATTTTGATCACCCCATTTTGCCACACAGTGAAAATTATGTTGAACAAACTCCTCCGTATAAAACGTTATGTAACGTAATAGTTACATAAAGAGTACCAGGGTAATAGTTACATAAAGAGTACCAGGGTAATAGTTTTAGATTGACTCGGTGACTGCTATAATACACCACATAATAGGGTCGTATTACCGTTGCTGCTGCATAAATGAGTCTGTAATTTTCAGTCACTGTGTTCATCTTAAACCAAGACATCGATTCCATGCCCTGTTGAAAATCTGCTCTAATCGTAACGATACTGTCCCTTTAAGGGCTATTAAGGGCATTGATTCACAAATTTCCAACAAAGTATTTTAGTTTCTAACATTTTCCATTCAGTAAGTCCAGTGCGATCAAAATAGGACTATCTCTTAGATTTGCATAATTTTCTCAAAATTTCAAAGCTTTCTCAATAGTATTTTTTGTTTAGTTAAATCCAAAAGTTTCAAACCGATAACGTTATATCAGTTTTGCTCAGTGTGGGAGGGGGTGGGGTCAGGACGGGGTGAAATTTGGAATCGTCGACCAACCTTTGACAACAAACAAAGCGCATTGAGGATTCCCACGGTTGTGAAATGCGCTATGAATCTGTTTGCTGAATTATAATACTTCCACCAGTTTCCCTTTTAAGGCATTATAGACAACGTGTATGTTGGTGAAATATATACGCTAATGCATTCATTCTTTATAAGAATCAGGAAAGATAGAAATCATCCTGTGAATCTTGTACCTTATTCTGTTGTATCATTCACGAGAAAATAGTGAACATTAATTCACATTTGTGTGTATGCAATGTGGACAATAGTTCACGAATGTGATCCATTTCAAATGTGTTTATACATTTCACGTTTTCTATAAGCAATGACAGCATGTCTGATGGAATTTTGTTCAGGGTGTTTGGTACCATCACTAACTTCACATCAATTAACTTTTTAGATTATAATTCAGTTATTTTGGAATCAGATAATTGCCAAAGGTTTACACTCTCTTTCAATCTGAAGTTTCACTTTTCTTTATCGGCCTAATACGAAAGTGAATAACTTTCAAATAAGTCATTTCACAAGATGGGCGGTTTTTGGAATTGGACATTCTGAATCACTCCCCCTCACCCTTTGACAACAAATTTACGGCGTTATCAAAGATGACTTGAAAATAATTGATTGATATTGAAATGCGAATTTTAAAGGGAACGACGCATTTTCATTTCACTGCGCGTTAGTTGTTTTGAGCCAACACTCCACACAATGCCACGGCTATACCCAGGATAAACAAATGGCTGTGAATACTCGCCATTCAGGTTACTGTAGGGAGGAGGACCAGTAAACCCTCCCGACCACGTACACGTCTTGAACCACCAACCTCCCTTCAGCTCATCTGCACAGTTGTAAGTAGAGTCAGCATCGTTGTCACGATCGTACGTCGAGAATGGCTGTCCATTGTGATCAGGAGTAAGACAATCACCTTGGAAACAGACAAAATAAATGAAATAAATTAATCAAATCAACTCATTGAAACTACACCTCATCTGCTCCAGTGAGATCCAAGAGGGGCAACGGGCCCACCTCCTCCCCGACCCACCAACAAATAATAAATACATAAAATAAAAAAGGAAACAGTGCCTAATTAGTAAACAGGTAGTCTTGGTTCAAGACTCTGTATGTATGTTTTTGATACACGATCCATCGCCGCAAGCCGCAGGAGGGCGCTATCTCTACACACATCGCTATCAAACACGAACCGCTATCAATTTTGTTGATTCTCCCCCCGATAACGGGGAAACCACTATAAGCTTGGGCGATATCGATTTTTTTTCATCCACGATATATCGGCAAACATATATCGCGATTTTCAATAATATCGCGATTATTTTTTCATTCATGCATGATTGCTTTAGAGCCGATAACCACAGGTATGTACCCCTCTACAAGCGTCACAATAAATCACAAATTCGTTTGCAGAGCGTGTATGTACTTCTGAAGTAGTTCGCTTTTGTTTCTCACGTCCAAAAGCTGAAAAGACTGTTCTAATTTTGTTTCCATGGAATTTCTTACTTGACTCACAATGTCGATTTTTTTTAATCGCGATGTATTTTTTTAATCGCGATTTGCCGATATGCCGATAACTTAAAAAGGTTCTCGATATCATAATCGAATAAAAATGGTATCGCAGTATTCGGTATTATCGTGTTATAGCCCAAGCTTAAACCACTACGCATGCGTCAGTTTGATATACCAGCGGTCCACATTTTTGGGAAACAAATTAAATAAGCATGCGCATCACAAATGTGGACTACTCTAGCATATCAAATGGTTGTTTATAAGCATGCGCATCACAAATGTGGGATACTCTAGCATATCAAATGGTTGTTTATAAGCATGCGCATCACAATGTGGGCTACTCTAGCATATCAAATGGTTGTTTATAAGCATGCGCATCACAAATGTGGGCTACTCTAGCATATCAAATGGTTGTTTATAAGCATGTGCATCACAAATGTGGGCTACTCTAGCATACCAAATGGTTGTTTATAAGCATGCGCATCACAAATGTGGGCTACTCTAGCATATCAAATGGTTGTTTATAAGCATGTGCATCACAAATGTGGGCTACTCTAGCATATCAAATGGTTGTTTATAAGCATGCGCACCACAAATGTGGACTACTCTAGCATATCAAATGGTTGTTTATAAGCATGCGCACTACAAATGTGGGCTACTCTAGCATATCAAATGGTTGTTTATAAGCATGCGCATCACAAATGTGGGCTACTCTAGCATATCAAATGGTTGTTTATAAGCATGCCCACCACAAATGTGGACTACTCTAGCATATCAAATGGTTGTTTATAAGCATGCGCATCACAAATGTGGGCTACTCTAGCATATCAAATGGTTGTTTATAAGCATGCGCACCACAAATGTGGACTACTCTAGCATATCAAATGGTTGTTTATAAGCATGCGCATCACAAATGTGGACTACTCTAGCATATCAAATGGTTGTTTATAAGCATGCGCATCACAAATGTGGGCTACTCTAGCATATCAAATGGTTGTTTATAAGCATGCGCATCACAAATGTGGGCTACTGTAGCATATCAAATGGTTGTTTATAAGCATGCGCATCACAAATGTGGGCTACTCTAGCATATCAAATGGTTGTTTATAAGCATGCGCACCACAAATGTGGGCTACTCTAGCATATCAAATGGTTGTTTGATATGCTAGAGTAGCCCACATTTGTGGGCTGCATGCGCATCACAAATGTGGGCTACTCTAGCATATCAAATGGTTGTTTATAAGCATGCGCATCACAAATGTGGACTACTCTAGCATATCAAATGGTTGTTTATAAGCATGCGCATCACAAATGTGGGCTACTCTAGCATATCAAATGGTTGTTTATAAGCATGCGCATCACAAATGTGGACTACTCTAGCATATCAAATGGTTGTTTATAAGCATGCGCATCACAAATGTGGACTACTCTAGCATATCAAATGGTTGTTTATAAGCATGCCCATCACAAATGTGGGCTCCTCTCGCATATCAAATGGTTGTTTATAAGCATGCGCATCACAAATGTGGGCTACTCTAGCATATCAAATGGTTGTTTATAAGCGAAAGCATGTGCATCACAAATGTGGGCTACTCTAGCATACCAAATGGTTGTTTATAAGCATGCGCATCACAAATGTGGGCTACTCTAGCATATATCAAATGGTTGTTTATAAGCATGTGCATCACAAATGTGGGCTACTCTAGCATATCAAATGGTTGTTTATAAGCATGCGCACCACAAATGTGGACTACTCTAGCATATCAAATGGTTGTTTATAAGCATGCGCACCACAAATGTGGACTACTCTAGCATATCAAATGGTTGTTTATAAGCATGCGCATCACAAATGTGGGCTACGCTAGCATATCAAATGGTTGTTTATAAGCATGCGCATCACAAATGTGGGCTACTCTAGCATATCAAATGGTTGTTTATAAGCATGCGCATCACAAATGTGGGCTACTGTAGCATATCAAATGGTTGTTTATAAGCATGCGCATCACAAATGTGGGCCGCGATGGCATATCAAATTGTCGCATGCATGCGTATACAGTGCGTATCAAAAAAAAGGTAATCCGAATTCAGGGCGTTAATATGCCAAGGTTATTTAGTTTGACAATTTACATGTAGTGTACCAAAGAAGAGGAACTCCTCAGCTTTCCATTGATACCTGTATCGATCCATTGCTGTCACACATGGCCGAGTACATTGTTATTGAAAATGGCAAATTCAAATCGCATTTTTGCAAGTTTGGGTAATCAGTTCAAGGCAGTCTGAAATGGACGCATCACTTGACTGCCTAGATGATTTTGTAAGATTTTGAAGCTGGTGCGGTAATCGTCTGTTACGACATCCTTTTCTTCAAGTTGGGTATTTAAGAAGGGCCTGGGTTTAGGGACAGGTAGTTGGAAAGATGGTACAACTAACGACTGAACAGCGAGTTTTCGTGATTACAACATTTCACCAAACTCACAGTTTGCAGCAAACTCGCGATGCTTTCAGGGAACGTTTCCCAGAACGGGAGCCCCCAGCAGCCAAAACCATCTGGGCGAATGTTAGAAAATATCAAGAGTATGGCACTAGCCTCAACCGCAACAAGGGGAATTCTGGCAGGAGGCGCACCGGGCGATAAGAAGGGAACATTGCAGCAGTAAGGCAGCAACTTTTGGAGCATCCTAGGGACACCAGCGCAAGGCGAAATGGGCTGAGATTGCCTTCGGCGACATTCAACAGAATCACGAGATTGGACCTCCACCAGCATCCATATCGGATTCACATCCGACATCAACTTACGCCAGGAGATTTTGCTAGAAGGCTGGCGTTTGCCAGATGGTTGATAGCCCGTACCGAGAGAGATGTCAATTTTCTGCGGAATCTCGTAATCGGCGACGAAGCTGCTTTCTCCATGAACGGCAAGGTCAATACGCATAATGTTCTTGAATATGCACCAGCAAGACACCCCCAGAATTCAATTTTGAGGTTAACATGAGTCGACAAAAGTGGACTGTTTGGTTAGGACTTTGTGGAAGTGGTCAGCTGATCGGACCGTTTTTCTTTCAAAGGAATGTCAATGGTAACATGTATCTGCAGATGCTCAATGATAACGTTTTACCGCAGCTGCAGGAACACTTTGAGCGACAGGTTCGCGGGGTCTTCAGACAACTCTGGTGGGCCCAAGATGGCGCCCCAGCACATCGCCTTATCGCTGTCCGAGATCGTCTGAGGGAAGTCTTTGGCGAACGAGTCATCGCCGTCAACCATGAGGTGGAATGGCCACCAAGATCACCTGACCTCACACCATGTGACTATTTCCTTTGGGGACATTTGAAGAATAAGGTGTTTGCAACTCCTCCCCGTGATCTTGATGAATTGCAGGGCCGTATTCGAAATGAAGTGGATGCTTTACGCAATAATCCGGCTATGGTGAGACGAGCAGTGCAGGACATGCTCCGTCGCTGTCAGCTTTGTGTCGAAAGGGGAGGTGGACATGTTGAAGGTGTGGGTGCATAAAAGGGCAATGTTAGAAGAGATTCTTCTTGAATAATGTCCAGTCATTCCTAAAGAAAATCTGGTTTATCATACAGACTTTCACTAATTATCCTGCCTTGCACTGATTACCCAAACTTGCACAAATGCGATTTGAATTTGTCATTTTCAATAACAATGTACTCGGTCATGTGTGACAGCAATGGGTCAATAAAGGTATCAATGGAAAGCTGAGGAGTTCCTCTTCTTGGTACACTACATGTAAATTGTCAAACTAAATAACCTTGGCATATTAACCCCCTGAATTCGGATTACCTTTTTTTTGATACGCACTGTATAGTAGTTTTTCCCCATTTTCGAGGGAGATTCGACAGGTTTCTCAAGACTGTATTTGATACTGATAGTGGTTTGTGTGGAGATAGCGGTACAAACACAGAATTAAACCAAAACTAGTAAAAAGGTAAAATGCGCACAATTTATGATGTATAAAGCACCACGCTACCATGAAAAACAGTAAAACGTAAGATTTCAAAGCACCACCATCCTCTGAAATCTAAATCAACCCTTGTGGTCTTCTTTGTATTCATAATATCGAATGAAATAAAACAAAGCGAATACAAGAATATAAGAATAATTGTGATGTGTATAAGAGTATAGGTCTGTCATTGAATGAAACATGAATAATATACACGGACATTCAATGACACGTTTGTGTATGAATCGACTGACGTATAAAGAATGTAGGCCTATATGTACGTATAGGACTATGTCAATCAGATGTTGTGTTTCGATTAAGCATTTTCAATTAGTCTTTTATTCAATTTTATTCCCCTCATTGGTGGTCGTTGATTGTTGTCTCATCAATTAAAGGGAAGATACAACAAATTGGTAATGTTGACCAAACTGCTTTTAGACAGTGATTTCAATCGCCTTTGGGTAATTTCCAGACTCGTTATTTTTCTGTATAGTCAATTATTTTGCATTTGTATTTCTTTGTTTTAATGTATTTCTTGCCTGGAATTAATTTGTTGTTAAACAAATTAATAATTACGAGTAAGCATATGGTAACTTTCTTTGAATCCATTCATCAATGAATCAACCTATGAATGATTCAACTGATTACATTGTGTTCTTCAACGAGAATTTTTGTTTTAATTCATTCAGATTTGTCAGATTTGTTTCATTTCAGAAATTGGAACATTGTATGAATTCTAAGGTGGAAACAGTAAACTTCTCAAATATTATCGCCAATAATTTTAATTTTGTTTTAATGACATCACCTCTGACTAAATTATTACTGGGAAAGATTGATACCATCATCAGCTGTACACCAAGTAAGTTTAATATTAAATATCGTCCAATTTGTTAATATTTTTTTGAATTACCAAATTCTATCTTTAATTAAGACTATATCTCCCAAATCTGTTATAATATTCTGGGGGTGCAGACGGTGACATCTATATGAGGACCCAAGATGGTTGTAAGGGGTGTGGAGTGGGTACACACGACCCATAGGAGGTCACATTGACCCATGTATTATCTTTTACTACACACTTTGCCCTCAATACGAGGCTTGGAATTATCTGATTAAAGCATTTGTCGAGTAGGATATTTTAGAGGTCCTATTTGGTATGTTCATAAGACCTACTTACCATATAATGAGTCTGCTGTACCACCAACCACGTGGAGTATGTACGTATCTCCTTCGATGCGAAAGTCTTGATATACAGCAGACCCTGGTGCAGACCCATCACTAGCTTTAAGATCCACTCTCATCTCCCATGTATCCCCGCTTACGTTGGTGAGACGACGGAGGATGTCGTTTCCCAGCCAGAACTCTCCGGTCTTGTTCCCGAAACCATTGCTATACTCGTCCCAGCTGCAGGTGAAATTAACCGTCCCATCCTGGCGTTGTTGGAATACCTTTACAGATTTATGCAATAAGAACAAAATAGAAAGTTAAAAGAAGTTCAGAGTCGATAGGATAAATTTCAAATTTAATTCCTTTTTAAATATTTGTTGAAACAAGTTGTACTATAGTGAACTTACAATCCATCCTTTTGAGTCTGTTGTCATATCACAGTAGACATCTAAGCCTTCTGGAAATTGCGATGGGTTGATGGTGTAAACACCATCCGTGGTGTGACCAGCATCCCGCAAGGACTGGCAGTCGAGAAACGGGGCGGTGGTCGCACATGACAGGGCGGTGGTCACACATGGCGGGGCGGTGGTCGCACTTGACGGGGCGGTAGTCTCACTTGGCGGGGCGGTGGTGCGGGGCGGTGGTTGTACTTGGCGGTGCGATGGTCGCACTTGGCTGGGCGGTGGTCACACTGGGCGTGGCGGCAGGTGAAGTACCATCTGATTCAAACAAAATGAATAAGTACATTTTAAATTTAATTAAGACAAAGAACAAAGCAAACAAGTTTTCTCAAAATTCGATGAAGCACTAAGCGATAAATATATGGACAGATGCACGGACGGACGTGGATGGGTCGGATTATCAAGTCAGGTCACATGTTATTTATTTACAATTCCAAGTCAAGTCACAAGTCAATGAAGTTAAGGAGGCAGTATCGTCACGATCAGAGCAGACTTTCAACAGGGCAGGGAATCGATGTCCAGCAGCAACGATAATATTATTTTCAGTCAGTGAGTTAATCTAAAACTAGCATTCCGATTCCATGCCCTGTTGCATGATCGTGATAATATTGTCCTTTAAGTGGCTTGGTTTAATAGTTATAAAAAAGTGTCAAAATTAATTTATGACGGACCGACCATTAATTCATTTAGGCACATATTTTCTGTGCAACAATGTTTCTTACGGTTATTCGTCCCTAATTTCGTCCCTAATTTGCCATAGTGACCAATCCGACATTTTTCAATTTTAAGTTTTCCCGCCCATTAGTACATTCAGGAAGAGAACCTACCATTGTATCTAATCCACATGCATGTATTCCTTATAGTTTTGGAGATAGAGCATGTATTCAAATGACGAATGCTCTAACTGGCTATTTTTGTAATTTGGCAAAGTGACCAATACCGCATTGGTCACTATGCAAACTTAATTCGGGATTGGTCACTATGGCAAATTAGGGACGAATTGGGAAATTACCGTGAAAGTAACGAAAAACACGGGCGATACATCTTTAGGATAAATTTATCAGGTTTCTGGATGTTGTATTTGTATATTCTTGTGGAAGGCTGATAACAAAACTTAGGTGAGCAGTGGGAGCGCTATATGCCGACCAAGCAACAGGCATTACCGGTATGTGTCCTAGGCTGCATCGCCGTTGTATATAGGCCTAGGCCTATCTTATGACATTTCGCGTTTCGAAGTGGGAAATCAAATTCATTTCTCCCACGTCAAAGTTAAAAAACAAAACAAAAAAGTGACTTGAATCAGTTTTAAACTCGAGTCTAAGTAACCAACTCAAGTCACGTACTCTTCAGCTATAGGTAGTTCCTGATACACGCCATCTTTACGGGCAACTTGGATTTAGCTTTGAACTGTATCAAGTCTTCTAAGCTTCACCGACCAATGAAACAAACACATGATGCTTGCTTTATAACACACAGGTATGCATTCAAGCAATAGTCAGTCATTGCCGGTAAAGATGGCTGATGCTTGCTTGATGGGACATCAATACAAGACACATAAAAAAAGGAAAGTAGGGCGAGTATGAGTGTCCCCCTTTTTTGTAGTGAGCTATACCCCGCCCCCTCCTGCAGTCACAGAATACACTAATGTATACTCATTTTAAATGGAGGGTAATATTGACAAAACTGCTTCTGAATAGGAACTACACACTGTGAAAGTTTCAGTTTTGTTTATTAAGTTGTGTCTGTAAACGGCAAACAACTTTATTTATGCATTCTTTTTTTCATATTCAGTCTTATTGGCGATCACTTTTCTGTTATGAAAGCAAAGATTGATATTATCGTCAGTTTTACACCAGTCCTAGTTATATACCATAGGTCTATCTGTAAATCAGACCTAGGGTTTCTAGTTCTATACACTAATGTTATATCCGATAATGTTAATTGATTAATTCTCACCGCTGCAGTTGAACAGTTGGCGAATCTTCGTCACATCTGATGTAATTAAAGGGTTGTCAGTGTAGTACGGCTCGAATGACCTCTCGGGTTTTATTTTGTTCACTCCACCGAGCCGTAGTCTGGTGCAGCTACACCGGTCTTGCTTCGGTACCGGTAGCACCCATCGGAGTTTGTTGGTATGATTGGAGTCCGGTTCGTTCCCAAAGTAGCACACTTCAGCCGAGACGATGTGAACTTTTATAGTTTGAGAAGGGGAAATAAAAATGTATTTTCTTCAGAAAGGAGATTAAGTTAAATTAGGAAAATTCGGGATTTTCCTGCCATTTCTCCAACATTGAAAGAAACTATTACTTTCGAAAAAAACCGATATTAAAATTATACTTAAAATAAAATATTTTTCTTTGTTTGTAAAAATTGAAAGAAAATCAACGCGTGTAACTCATGCAATGTCTAAACACAGATGCGTTTAAAGGGATGGTCCAACATTGGTAATGTTGGCAAAACTGTCTCTATAAGAGTGTGTTTTCTCTCTTTGATATACATTGACATCTATCCTCCGTTTACTTAATTTGAAGCAACTATAGTAGTATGTATGCAGCAAATCATTCCCCCTTTGTGGTGGAGTAGAGGTGGTGGAGAGGTGGTGGAGAGGTGGTGTGCGAGGTGGTGGGCCACCTCTCCACCACCTCCATCTCCACCACAAAGGGGGAATGATTTGCTGCATACATTTACTCCCTCCTCACAAAATGCCTCCCTCCTCACAAAATGGCTAAGGGCGCGGGCGTGGTCACGTCTGGGCGCGCGCGTGACTCCTCCCACACAAAATACACAAAAGGGAGGACCTCCTCAATTCCCTCCTCAATGAGACACGTCTGGGCGCGCGCAAAATCAGTTTGTGTGGTGGAGAATACATAATACATATATATACATATACATATATATACATATATATATATCCTCCTCAATGCAAGATTCCCTGGCGCGCGCGTTTTGTGTGGTGGAGGGAGTAGTGCGCAAGCGCAGCATGCATATTGATATTCGTCTGTCTTGGTCGTTTCTCATCAAATTGAAATGTGCCAGAATTGGAGCGTATAAGACATGTAGTGTCTTAAAATAGAATGGACACATATGAGCAGATGAAATTGCATATATTTAAAAAGAAGCAATTCAAGTATGAATTGTTAAATATAATTTTAACAACAACAACAATATTTGACATCAATATATTTACAGATGGTTTTTATATTGGTTTTAAAACTCATTGACTCATTGAGTCTACTCATTGAGTCTTTACTCATTGAATCTTTACTCATTGAGTCATTTATTCTACTCAATTACTCAATGAGTCGACTCATTGAGTCTTTACGCCTTGAAGCTTTACTCATTGAGGCGTTGAGTCTCTCAATGACTCATTGAGTCTACTCATTGAGTCTTTACTCATTGAATCTTTACTCATTGAGTCATTGAGTCTACTCAATGACTCAATGAGTCTACTCATCTTTACTCATTGAGTCATTGAGTCTACTCATTGACTCATTGAGTCTACTCATTGAGTCTTTACTCATTGAATCTTTACTCATTGAGTCATTGAGTCTACTCAATGACTCAATGAGTCTACTCATTGAGTCTTTACTCATTGAATCTTTACTCATTTTGATGGAAACCAAAAAAGTAATAAATACAATGCTTACCCCTTGTGATTTTGATGGAAACCAAAAAAAAATAGAAATACAATGCTTACCCCTTGTGATTTTGAGAAAAAATTAAAATATATAAATGTGGATACGGTTGTCTCAATGCTACATATTTGCTTCTTAAATATATGGTTTGGATAATTTTGAAATCGAACATCCTGATTCAACGCAAAATCTCTAATACACTGTAATAAAATAATACGAGGAAACTTTTCTTGTTTTCATGACCTCAGCTCTTGGCTGCTTTATTCAACTTCTCAATGTTGGAACATTTATCAAAAGTTACAATGTACATGTATTACTCCATCAATTCGGTTAGTTTAATGAAATTAAAAGGTAATGTTGAAAAATATTGACAATTTATTTACAATTAATTATGTCTGTATTTTCTTTTGACAGAAACTGTATGTTTTACCAAAACAAATAATAATAATAATACAAAATAATAAATAAAAACAACTGGTTAGGCCTTGCAAGTACAAAGTTACTGAAATTACGCACATTATGTGAAATACAAGTACACTTGTTTTCATTTGCCAGATCAGCACTTAATGATAATTGTTCCAAAAAAAGGAAAAATAATAACTAGTATGAAATAAATAAAGTTGCATCGCCCGATTTTCGCAAAACACAATAATAATAATAATAATAATAATAATAATAATAATAATAATAATAATAATAATAATAATAATAATAATAATAATAATAATAATAATAATAATAATAATAATAAGAATAATAATAATAATAATAACAATTTGATAAACTGAAAACATTAAGTATTATTATTATTATTATTATTTAAATTTTATTACGGTAGTCTTTCTGAAACATCTGGTCTTTCATCATCAATCTTCCTCGTTCTCTTCATCCTCATTTAGTTGAAGTAGTCCGTCAAATTTGGTATGGAGTTTAGGCATTACTCTGTTCAGAGCTTTGTTTACTTCCATGCCTTTATTTACTTTTTTCTTCGAGATCTTCCGCAATATCCTGATGAGTGTCATTATCTTTCAGATGTAGGTAACTTGACAAAATCCTTGTATTTGTTGAAAAAGATTCGCTTGACTACCCAAAGGGTTTTCCTATTGGCTTTTTCTTTGGCTTGATCTTCACTCATACCCCCGTTGACGTACTTTTCATATTTTCACACCACATCTCTTCTGTTGCCTCTTTAGCCTCTTCCAACCAGTCTCGAAAAGTGGCATTGTCTTCCAATTCAGAACTAGACTCATCGTCTTCCGATGATTCGTCATATTCAACCTCCGTATTGGATTCTGAATCATCTTCCACCTCGGTATCGGATTCTGAATCATCTTCCACCTCGGTATCGGATTCTGAATCATCTTCCACCTCCGTATCGGATTCTGAATCATCTTCCTCGAAATCTTCGTCTTCATCCTGGGTAGATTCTGTTTCACAAGTTTCTATTTCCGAATCTTCAAATCTATGCTTTTAAAATCGGGTTCAGAATTATCGACGTCAGAATTGTCAGCTTGGATAGCTTTAATTTCAGAATCATCGTCAACTTCATTCATTTTAGATTTCTCTTCATTATGTACATGTTCTGCATGCCTCCGTAGGTTATACATCCGTTCAAAGCTTTTGCCGCACTGGTGGCAAGCATGGGTTTGACAGCAGAAATAACATTCATGTTGAATCTCTGATGCTTAATCTTCGATTGACAAGAAACGGAAGAAATAGTTTATATATAGGCCTATAAATGAGTAAAGACTCAATGAGTAATCTTTACTCATTGAGTCATTGAGTAGACTCAATGACTCAATGAGTAAAGATTCAATGAGTAAAGACTCAATGAGTAGACTTCATTGAGTCATTGAGTCGACTCAATGACTCAATGAGTAAAGATTCAATGAGTAAAGACTCAATGAGTAGACTCAATGAGTCAATGAGTAGAACTCAATGACTCAATGAGTACAGATGAGTAGACTCATTGAGTCATTGAGTAGACTCAATGACTCAATGAGTAAAGATTCAATGAGTAAAGACTCAATGAGTAGACTCATTGAGTAATTGAGTGAACTCAGTGACTCAATGAGTAAAGATTCAATGAGTAAAGACTCAATGAGTAGACTCAATGAGTCAATGAGTAGACTCAATGACTCAATGAGTAAAGATGAGTAGACTCATTGAGTCATTGAGTAGACTCAATGACTCAATGAGTAAAGATTCAATGAGTAAAGACTCAATGAGTAGACTCAATGAGTCATTGAGTAGACTCAATGACTCAATGAGTAAAGATTCAATGAGTAAAGACTCAATGAGTAGACTCATTGAGTCATTGAGTCGACTCAATGACTCAATGAGTAAAGATTCAATGAGTAAAGACTAAATGAGTAGACTCAATGAGTCAATGAGTAGACTCAATGACTCAATGAGTAAAGATGAGTAGACTCATTGAGTCATTGAGTAGACTCAATGAGTAAAGATTCAATGAGTAAAGACTCAATGAGTAGACTCATTGAGTCATTGAGTAGACTCAATGACTCAATGAGTAAAGATTCAATGAGTAAAGACTCAATGAGTAGACTCAATGAGTCAATGAGTAGACTCAATGACTCAATGAGTAAAGATGAGAGACTCATTGAGTCATTGAGTGACTCAATGACTCAATGAGTAAAGATTCAATGAGTAAAGACTCAATGAGTAGACTCAATGAGTCATTGAGTCGACTCAATGACTCAATGAGTAAAGATTCATTGAGTAAAGACTCAATGAGTAGACACATTGAGTCGTTGAGTCGACTCAATGACTCAATGAGTAAAGATTCAATGAGTAAAGACTCAATGAGTATACACAATGAGTCAATGAGTGAACTCAATGACTCAATGAGTAAAGATGAGTAGACTCATTGAGTCATTGAGTAGACTCAATGAGTAAAGATTCAATGAGTAAAGACTCAATGAGTAGACTCATTGAGTCATTGAGTAGACTCAATGACTCAATGAGTAAAGATTCAATGAGTAAAGACTCAATGAGTAGACTCAATGAGTCAATGAGTAGACTCAATGACTCAATGAGTAAAGATGAGTAGAACTCATTGAGTCATTGAGTAGACTCAATGACTCAATGAGTAAAGATTCAATGAGTAAAGACTCAATGAGTAGACTCAATGAGTCATTGAGTAGACTCAATGACTCAATGAGTAAAGATTCAATGAGTAAAGACTCAATGAGTAGACTCATTGAGTCATTGAGTAGACTCAATGACTCAATGAGTAAAGATTCAATGAGTAAAGACTCAATGAGTAGACTCAATGAGTCAATGAGTTTTAAAACCAATATAAAAACCATCTGTAAATATATTGATGTCAAAGATTGTTGTTGGTGTTAAAATTATATTTAACAAATCATACTTGAATAGCTTCATTTTAAATCTAAGCAATAACATCGGCTCATATGTGTCCATTCTATTTTAAGACACTACATGTCTTATACGCTCCAATTTGGCACATTTCAATTTGATGAGAAACGACCAAGACAGACGAATATCAATATGCATGCTGCGCTTGCGCACTACTCCCTCCACCACACAAAACGCGCGCGCCAGGGAATCTTGCATTGAGGAGGATATATATATGTATATATATATGTATATGTATATATATGTATTATGTATTCTCCACCACACAAACTGATTTTGCGCGCGCCCAGACGTGTCTCATTGAGGAGGGAATTGAGGAGGTCCTCCCTTTGTGTATTTTGTGTGGAGGGAGTCACGCGCGCGCCCAGACGTGACCACGCGCCCGCGCCCTTAGCCATTTTGTGAGGAGGGAGTAAGTATTTTGTGAGGAGGGAGTAAATGTATGCAGCAAATCATTCCCCCTTTGTGGTGGAGATGGAGGTGGTGGAGAGGTGGCCCACCACCTCGCACACCACCTCTCCACCACCTCTCCACCACCTCTACTCCACCACAAAGGGGGAATGATTTGCTGCATACATACTACTAACTATCAACTGGAAGGTAACTTACAAATAAAATTTGATGTTTTGTGTAGCAGTTTGTTTAGAGTGAAGAATTCTCTTGTAAAATGTTGGATCTCAATGCGTGATCATTACGAATGGACGTCTGGAGCGCCGGTGTTCGCGACGCACAGAATTATGACAATCAAGAAGTGATGTGTCTATAATGACTCACCCAAAACTGTTCAAGTTCACGGGGCTCAGAAAATATACACAAGAAAAACAAGAGTTGAATCATGCTTCATCTAATTCCAGATGGTTATAAAATAGTTTAGACAATTATTTATAGATTTGAAATAAAATGGATTCATTTGGAGAAGCTCTAACAACTTGTAAGCAATATTCTTGAAAGATCAATAAAATGGAAGGTTACCATGATTATCATTTTTGAAAACAGGACTCTAAAACTTTGAAATCTGAAAAAATACTATTAACATTTTTTGTCATATAATGTATCACTTTTATATAACCATAATATTTATGTTTCATATTCTCAATAATTTTCCACTATTGACCGAGTAATCATCAAATAATTAAGAAACTTCGTTCGCTCATTTTTATAAGGAACTTGCGTCCATTTCGGGGATCCGTAGCTTATTAAAAAGTCATATACAAATGCAAATCATTTCTATGTTTTTGTATCCACAGACAACAGCTAGCAGACAGTATAGAACAATACAATCACAGATGTTCATGAAAAGACAATGAGGTTATGTTCATTACCAGTGGAGTAATAAATCCGTGTCAAAAGTATGGGATATTTAAATGTGTGTTCATAATGTACAGCGAAGTACTGCAACATACAACCAATCAGAATCCTACGGCTATAATAAAGATGACACCCACATGGACAAACAATCAAACAAACAATAAATATTTAAACAAACTAATTTTCCCCTTTTTTGGCTTGTTTTTTCACGAATTATTTGCTTTATTATTACTTTAAAAAACAAAATTATTATTTATTTTTTACCACATGAAAAATTCTGGAGGAATGATCCTATTTACCAGGTCAAAACGTGAAGGGATATAATACATATATATATATATCCCCCATCCCCCGTGATTTACGCCAGTGTTCATCCCTGGATATTTGTATCCAGTAAATTCAGTGGTTTTAAGTTTTCTTAACGTCATTAGCAACATTATTAACATTATGTTAACTTTATGCCCCTGGTCACTGAACCAATATCATTCCTATAATCTTTCTCAGCTCCCTGGGGAGTATACAGCCACGAGCAACCCTAGCGCTTTAGAGACTTCTTTTTCAAACACAATATTAACCTCAACTGTCACAAGTACACAATTATATACTCCTTAGTGAAGCGAAACAATAACGGTAAAGTGTCTTGCTCAAGGACACAAGTACCAAGATCACGGTCAGGATTCGAACCCACATTGTGATGACACTGCCATCAGAACACAAGTTCGATGCACTGAACCGCTCGGCGGCTATGGCACCCCTCAGCAAAAATAACATCACCTCAGATTTTTATTCCAAGGAAGATTACTACCATAAACAGCTTAACACCAAATAAATTTAACATTATAAAAAAAAAAGCATTTATAATTTTCAAAAGCGACGCAATAAGTTACTTACCAACTACAAGAACCAAATATCCACACATTGTCATCTGTAGCTGTGCCATATTTATGTTAACTTGAGAAAATTTGATAACAAAAATGCTCAGTAGCTTCCACCAAAAGGAGCCCAGATTTGCTCTGTATTCCAACCCACTGCGACTGCACGCTAGTCCGTCTGATAAGTAATGAATGCAACGCAGTCAATTTTATAAGAAAACTCCACAGCAGCTACCACCGAAGGAACACAGACAGAAGAGTCGATTATCACCGATTGCTCTGTGTTATAACCCACTGGGCATGCGACTGCGCACAAGTCCGTCTGATGAATAATGCATGCTACACAGTAGAACTGTGTTTTTATTTTAGTAGCAAACTGAAAATGATAATTTCGTATTTTTAACTGAACAAATCAAAAAGTGGAAACAAAATTAAGACTCATTTGAGACCCAATCTTACAAAATGAGTCTGAAGTAAAGTAACTATAATTTAATATTATAAGTGATATTGTATAATTGTTTAATTTCGCGTCATGTTATTTTCAGGTGTATTTTTATGTGTTTTTTCATATGTTTTAACCCTCCTACTACTACATGGGTCAAAATCAGTCAAAATGTTGATATACTTGCCAAGGTATATCTGGTGCACTTAAAAGTCAAACAATGTCAAACCTTACGTGTAGTAAGTACATTTACAGGTCAAAATGAGTCAACCGTTTTTGACTGGTAAAAGCATTGTCTGGTATTGTTCAGGGTGGTCAAAATGACAGTAAAAACCAGTCAGAAATGCCCCTGTGTGCACATTTGGGTCAACAGTCAAAACGGGCAGTTGACTGGTTTTGACCACTACAGCAACTAAAGTGCAGCTGTGGTAGAAGGGTTAATTGTGTGTATACCCTGAGTAAATAAATGAAATAAATAAATAAATAAATAACCAAAGTTGCTTTTATGTACAGTCCCTGTAATATGCCTTTTCACAATGTGAATCAATAGAATATGTCCTCAACCGTATCAAGCCTGTGCTATTACTTCGTAGATGAGGTCATACAAACTTCCATAAGTCACCATTTTTTGGTCAAAACAGTATTTTTCCCACAGTGGCAGCGGCAAGGGGGTTAATTTCTTTTCCATTTTTCCAGGCCATAATTTCAATGTAACAGACGCGTAGCCAGGGGTAGATGTACCAATTATATTTGTGAGCTCAATTCTTGCACGCATGTCCAGTGGGGTAAAAACAATCAAACAAACAAACAAACAATGAACAATAAACAAAACAAAAAACTTAAAACAACACATTATGTACCATTATCTCTTCTTCACTATCAATACATGAGCGGCTGGGGGTGGAGAAAACAGTTGATAAGTACATTAATTATTCACTTTATACTGAAAGGGGGAAATACTCGCATGGAAATTATAGACACACAGCACAAAACTGTTGCATTATTCAGAGCTGTATTACTTCACATTATAACGACGTTTCAAACAAGCCTGGATGTTATTCACCAGGTTAATACTAACATTAAGATCGTCAAGAAATAACCAAATTAAAGATGTTATCGCCCGTGTTTGTCGCTATATCGCCCGTGTTTGTCGCTATATCGCCCGTGTTTGTCTGAAGAATAATAATTGCAACACTGCTATTTAACAAATGCTGAAAAAATTTACACAATTCTCAAAATAATCATGAGAAACATGGTTATACAGTGAATGTCCGAAATGAATTTATGGTAGGTTCCGTCATGAATTAGGAAATTTGTATTATAAAGCTTAGCGTCTGACTATAATTTTATCAAATATCTCATTTCAAAATATTTTTTCCCTTTCTTTATGGAAATAATCAATGTTCAAATGAAATAAATTTACCTGCAAAATAGCAGAAAACACGAGGCGACACATCTGTAACAGTAAAAAGGACTCATATTTACAATAATTACATACAAACGTAGATATTCACAAATATTTAATAAAGGATTGGTTATGGTGACAAAACTATTTCTATGAGAATACTTACTCTCTTTGAACCAAAATATGCTTTATAATCAATCAACATGTGAAAGATTGAGTTTATTACGTTGTGTCATTAACGGGAACATAGTGAACATGCATTCAGATCTGTCATGTGTTCATTCTTACAATGGAATTTAGCAAAGAGAACTCTTTCCTAAATTCAACCTGGTAATTATTTCACTTTTCTTACAAATGACATCACCTCTGACGTAATCATTTCTAGGGGAGATTGATATCATTATAAGCTTTACATCAAGTAATAAGTTAATGTTAAATTCTACAGTTTTGTTATTTATTAATAACCAATCATATACTTTCCTTTTAATTAAAAAGGAACAATTGTAATTTTGATAAACTGAAGATTTCTATTGCCATCCTACGAAACCAAAAGACAGCAAGCGTGATACACTATATATACCACATATATACAGCTATAATAGTTGTTATATATGCCGCAAAAATATTCTTCATTAAATGTTAACAATTATTTAAATTATTTATACAACTACAACATGAATATTATTCTTAAACTGAAGCAACACACTTTAAAGTATATCTGGGTATAAATAACAAGACACAATGAATATCAATCTGTTTCTTTTATTCCCTTACATTACATTTTAATATAATTATCTAAATCAGGTATTATGTAGGTCTGTAAGCATTATACGATCAACTTATCATATTTACAATGGGTGGAGGGGAAGATATATCTCCTCCCCCCACAAACACACACCCACATTTTGTCAAGAGGGTGTGATTTTTGATCACCCCCATTTTCCCACATAATGAAAATTAAGTTGAACAAACTCCTCCGTATAAAACGTTATGTAACGTAATAGTTACCTAAAGAGTGATAGTTTTAGATTAACTCAGTAACTCCCATAATACCCCACATAATAAGGTCATACCGTGTCTGTAATTGTCAGTCACTGTGTACATCTTACACTAGGACATAGATTCCATGTCCAGTTGAAAGTCTGCTCTAATCGTAACGATACTGTCCCTTTAAGGGCTATTAAGGGCATTGATTCACAAATTTCCAACAAAGTATTTTAGTTTCTAACATTTTCCATTCAGTAAGTCCAGTGCGATCAAAATAGGACTATCTCTTAGATTTGCATAATTTTCTCAAAATTTCAAAAGTTTTCTCAATAGTAGTTTTTGTTTTGTTAAATCCAAAAGTTTCAAACCTATAACAGTTCATCAGTTTTGCTCAGTGGGGGAGGGGGTGCCACGGTCAGGACAGGGTAGCAAGGTTCAGGGGCGGTCATTGAAATTTGGAATCGTCGCCCAACCTTTGACAACAAACAAAGTGCATTGAGGATTCTCACGATTATGAAATGCGCTATGAATCTGTTTGCTGAATAACGTGTATGTTAATGAAATGTACGCTAATGCATTCATTCTTTCATGTCAGATGGAATTTTGTTCAGGATGTTTGGTACCATCAACAACTTCACGTCAAGTAAGATTTAAGATTATAATTCAGTCATTTTGGAATCAGATAATTGCCAAAGGTTTACATTCTCTTTCAATCTGAAGTTTCTATTTTCCTTGTAGGCCTAATATGAAAGTGAATAACGTTCAAATAAGTCATTTCACAAGATGTGTGGTTTTTGGAATTGGACATTCTGGATCACTCCCCCTCACCCTTTGACAACAAATTTACGGCGTTATCAAAGATGACTTGAAAATAATTGATTGATATTGAAATGCGACTTTTAAGAGGAACGACGCATTTTCATTTCACTGTGCGTTAGTTGTTTTGGGCCTCCACTCCACACAATGCCACGGCTATACCCAGAATTAACAAATGGCTGTGAATACTCGCCATTCAGGTTACTGTAGCGAGGAGGACCAAACAGTCCCGGCGTACACGTATTGAACCACCAACCTCCCTTCATCTTATCTGCGCAGTTAGAAGTAGAGTCAGCATCGTTGTCACGATCGTACGTCGAGAATGGCTGTCCATTGTGATCAGGAGTAAGACAATCACCTTGGAAACAGACAAAATAAATGAAATAAATGAATCAAATCAACTCATTGAAACTACACCTCATCTGCCCTAGTGAGATCCAAGAGGGGCAACGGGCCCGCCTCCACCCCGACCCACCAACAAAAAATATACATAAAATAAAAAAGGAAACAGCGCCTAATTAGTAAACAGGTAGTCTTAGTTCAAGACTCTGTTTGTTTGTTTTTGATACACGATCCATCGCCGCAAGCCGCAAGAGGGCGCTATCCTACACGCATCGCATCGCTATCAAACACGAACCGCTATCAATTTTTTTGATTCTCCCCACGAAAACGGGGGAAACCACTATAAGCTTGGGCGATATCGATTTTTTTTCATCCACGATATATCGGCAAACATATATCGCGATTTTCAATAATATCGCGATTATTTTTTTCATTCATGCATGATTGGTTTAGAGCCGATAACCACAGGTATGTACCCCTCTACAAGCGTCACAATCAATCACAAATTCGTGTATGTACTTCTGAAGTAGTTCGCTTTTTTTCTCACTTGCAAAAGCTGAAAAGACTGTTCTAATTCTGTTTTCAGGGAATTTCTGACTTGATTCACAATGTCGATTTTTTTAAATCGCCATTTGCCGATAAGCCGATAACTTAAAAAGGTTCTCGATATCATAATCGAATAAAAAAAAGTATCGCAGTATTCGGTATTATCGTGTTATCGCCCAAGCTTAAACCACTACGCATGCGTCAGTTTGATATACCAGCGGTCCACATTTTTTGGGAAACAAATTAAATGGTTGTTTATAAGCATGCGCACCACAAATGTGGGCTACTCTAGCATATCAAATGGTTGTTTATAAGCATGCGCACCACAAATGTGGACTACTCTAGCATATCAAATGGTTGTTTATAAGCATGCGCATCACAAATGTGGACTACTCTAGCATATCAAATGGTTGTTTATAAGCATGCGCACCACAAATGTGGGTTACTCGAGCATATCAAATGGTTGTTTATAAGCATGCGCATCACAATGTGGGCTACTCTAGCATATCAAATGGTTGTTTATAAGCATGCGCATCACAATGTGGGCTACTCTAGCATATCAAATGGTTGTTTATAAGCATGCGCATCACAAATGTGGACTACTCTAGCATATCAAATGGTTGTTTATAAGCATGCGCATCACAATGTGGGCTACTCTAGCATATCAAATGGTTGTTTATAAGCATGCGCACCACAAATGTGGGTTACTCTAGCATATCAAATGGTTGTTTATAAGCATGCGCATCACAATGTGGGCTACTCTAGCATATCAAATGGTTGTTTATAAGCATGCGCATCACAAATGTGGACTACTCTAGCATATCAAATGGTTGTTTATAAGCATGCGCACCACAAATGTGGGTTACTCTAGCATATCAAATGGTTGTTTATAAGCATGCGCATCACAATGTGGGCTACTCTAGCATATCAAATGGTTGTTTATAAGCATGCGCATCACAAATGTGGACTACTCTAGCATATCAAATGGTTGTTTATAAGCATGCGCACCACAAATGTGGGTTACTCGAGCATATCAAATGGTTGTTTATAAGCATGCGCATCACAATGTGGGCTACTCTAGCATATCAAATGGTTGTTTATAAGCATGCGCATCACAATGTGGGCTACTCTAGCATATCAAATGGTTGTTTATAAGCATGCGCATCACAAATGTGGACTACTCTAGCATATCTAATGGTTGTTTATAAGCATGCGCATCACAAATGTGGACTACTCTAGCATATCAAATGGTTGTTTATAAGCATGCACATCACAAATGTGGGCTACTCTAGCATATCAAATGGTTGTTTATAAGCATGCGCATCACAAATGTGGACTACTCTAGCATATCAAATGGTTGTTTATAAGTATGCGCACCACAAATGTGGGTTACTCGAGCATATCAAATGGTTGTTTATAAGCATGCGCACCACAAATGTGGGTTACTCGAGCATATCAAATGGTTGTTTATAAGCATGCACATCACAAATGTGGGCTACTCTAGCATATCAAATGGTTGTTTATAAGCATGCGCACCACAAATGTGGACTACTCTAGCATATCAAATGGTTGTTTATAAGCATGCGCATCACAAATGTGGACTACTCTAGCATATCAAATGGTTGTTTATAAGCATGCGCACCACAAATGTGGGTTACTCGAGCATATCAAATGGTTGTTTATAAGCATGCGCATCACAATGTGGGCTACTCTAGCATATCAAATGGTTGTTTATAAGCATGCGCATCACAATGTGGGCTACTCTAGCATATCAAATGGTTGTTTATAAGCATACGCATCACAAATGTGGACTACTCTAGCATATCAAATGGTTGTTTATAAGCATGCGCACCACAAATGTGGGTTACTCGAGCATATCAAATGGTTGTTTATAAGCATGCGCACCACAAATGTGGGCTACTCTAGCATATCAAATGGTTGTTTATAAGCATGCACATCACAAATGTGGGCTACTCTAGCATATCAAATGGTTGTTTATAAGCATGCGCATCACAAATGTGGACTACTCTAGCATATCAAATGGTTGTTTATAAGCATGCGCACCACAAATGTGGGTTACTCGAGCATATCAAATGGTTGTTTATAAGCATGCGCATCACAATGTGGGCTACTCTAGCATATCAAATGGTTGTTTATAAGCATGCGCATCACAATGTGGGCTACTCTAGCATATCAAATGGTTGTTTATAAGCATGCGCATCACAAATGTGGACTACTCTAGCATATCAAATGGTTGTTTATAAGCATGCGCAGCACAAATGTGGGTTACTCGAGCATATCAAATGGTTGTTTATAAGCATGCGCATCACAATGTGGGCTACTCTAGCATATCAAATGGTTGTTTATAAGCATGCGCATCACATGTGGACTACTCTAGCATATCAAAATGGTTGTTTATAAGCATGCGCATCACAATGTGGGCTACTCTAGCATATCAAATGGTTGTTTATAAGCATGCGCATCACATGTGGACTACTCTAGCATATCAAAATGGTTGTTTATAAGCATGCGCATCACATGTGGACTACTCTAGCATATCAAATGGTTGTTTATAAGCATGCGCATCACAAATGTGGTCTACTCTAGCATATCAAATGGTTGTTTATAAGCATGCGCACCACAAATGTGGACTACTCTAGCATATCAAATGGTTGTTTATAAGCATGCGCATCACAAATGTGGACTACTCTAGCATATCAAATGGTTGTTTATAAGCATGCGCATCACAAATGTGGGCTACTCTAGCATATCAAATGGTTGTTTATAAGCATGCGCATCACAATGTGGGCTACTCTAGCATATCAAATGGTTGTTTATAAGCATGCGCATCACAATGTGGACTACTCTAGCATATCAAAATGGTTGTTTATAAGCATGCGCATCACAATGTGGGCTACTCTAGCATATCAAATGGTTGTTTATAAGCATGCGCATCACAAATGTGGTCTACTCTAGCATATCAAATGGTTGTTTATAAGCATGCGCACCACAAATGTGGACTACTCTAGCATATCAAATGGTTGTTTATAAGCATGCGCATCACAAATGTGGTCTACTCTAGCATATCAAATGGTTGTTTATAAGCATGCGCATCACAAATGTGGACTACTCTAGCATATCAAATGGTTGTTTATAAGCATGCGCATCACAAATGTGGACTACTCTAGCATATCAAATGGTTGTTTATAAGCATGCGCATCACAAATGTGGGCTACTCTAGCATATCAAATGGTTGTTTATAAGCATGCGCATCACAAATGTGGACTACTCTAGCATATCAAATGGTTGTTTATAAGCATGCGCATCACAAATGTGGGCTACTCTAGCATATCAAATGGTTGTTTATAAGCATGTGCATCACAAATGTGGACTACTCTACCATATCAAATGGTTGTTTATAAGCATGCGCATCACAAATGTGGACTGCTCTAGCATATCAAATGGTTGTTTATAAGCATGCGCATCACAAATGTGGGCTACTCTAGCATATCAAATGGTTGTTTATAAGCATGCGCATCACAAATGTGGACTACTCTAGCATATCAAATTGTCGCATGCATGCGTATAGTGGTTTCCCCAATTTACGGGGGAGATTCGACAGGTTCCCCAAGACTGTGTTTGATAGCGGTTTGTGTAGAGATAACGGTACAAAAACAGTATTAAACCAAATACTAGTAAAAAGGTAAAATACGCAGAATTTATGCTGTTTAAAGCGCAGTATTATCATGAAAAACAGTAAAACGTAAGATTTCAAACCATCACCATCCTCTGAAATCTACATCTACCCTTGTGGTCTTATTTGTATTCATAATATCGAATGAAATAAAACAAAGCGAATACAAGAATATAAGAATAATTGTGATGTGTATAAGAGTATAGGTCTATCATTGAATGAAACAGATGAATAATATACACAGACATTCAATGACACGTTTGTGTATGAATCGACTGACGTATAAAGAATGTAGGCCTATTATGTACGTATAGGACTATTTCAATCGGATGCTGTGTTTCGATTAAGCATTTTCAATTAGTCTTTTATTCAATTTTATTCCTCTCATTGGTGGTCGTTGATTGTTGTCTCATCAATTAAAGGGAAGATACAACAAATTGGTAATGTTGACAAAATTGCTTTTAGACAGTGATTTCAATCGCCTTTGGGTAATTTCCAGACTCGTTATTTTTCTGTATAGTCAATTATTTTGCATTTGTATTTCTTTGTTTTAATGTATTTCTTGTCTGGAATTTTTGTTGTTAAACAAATGAATAATTACGAGTAAGCATATGGTAACCTTCTTTGAATCCATTTATCAATGAATCAACCTATGAATGATTCAACTGATTACATTGTGTTCTTCAATGAGAATTTTTGGTTTAATTCATTCAGATTTGTCAGATTTGTTTCATTTCAGAAATTGAAACATTGTATGAATTCTAAGGTGGAAACAGTAAACTTCTCAAATATTATCGCCAATAAATTTAATTTTGTTTTAATGACATCACCTCTGACAAAATTATTACTGGGAAAGATTGATACCATCATCAGCTTTATACCAAGTAAGAAATTTGTTATTATCTTTTGATAATAACAAATAGGATATTTAGAGGTCCTATTTGGTATGTTCAGAAAACCTACTTACCATAATATGACGGGTTGTCTTCTGTACTATATACACCCACGTGGAGTGTGTACGTATCTCCTTCGATGCGAAATCCTTGATATACAGCAGACCCTGGTGCAGTCCCATCATTTGTTACAAGATCCACTCTCATCTCCCATGTATCCCCGCTTACGTTGGTGAGACGACGGAGGATGTCGTTCCCCAGCCAGAACTCTCCGGTCTTGTCCCCGAAACCATTGCTATACTCGTCCCAGCTGCGGGTGAAATTAACCGTCCCATCCTGGCGTCGTTGAAATACCTTTACAGATTTATGCAGTAAGAACAAATTAGAAAGTTGAAAGAAGTTCAGAGTCGATAGGTTCGATTTCAAATTTAATTCCTTTCATTATGTAGTCATTATTGTTAATAAAATGTACTATAGTGAACTTACAATCCATCCTTTTGAGTCCGTTGTCATATCACAGGAGACATTTAAGCCTTCTGGATATTGCGATGGGTTGATAGTGTAAACACCATCCGTGGTGTGACCAGCATCCAGCAAGTCCTGGCAGTCAAGGATCGGGGCGGTGGTCGTACTTGGCGAAGCGGTGGTTGTACTTGGCGGGGTGGTGGTCACACTTGGCGGGGCGGTGGTCACACTTGGCGGGGCGGTGGTCACACTTGCCGGGGTGGTGGTCTCACTTGCCGGGGTGGTGGTCTCACTTGCCGGGGTGGTGGTCTCACTTGGCGGGGCGGTGGTCACACTTGGCGGGGCGGTGGTCACACTTGGCGGGGTGGTGGTCACACTTGGCGGGGCAGTGGTCACACTAGGCGGGGCGGTGGTCACACTTGCCGGGGTGGTGGCCTCACTTGGCGGGGCGGTGGTCACACTTGCCGGGGTGGTGGTCTCACTTGGCGGGGCGGTGGTCACACTTGCCGGGGCGGCCTGTGAAGTAACATCTGCTTCAAATAAATGAATAAGTACATTTTAAAATTAAACAAGACAGAGAACAAAACAAACACCATGTTTGCTTAAAGTTCGATAAAGCAACAAATAGACAAGTCACATGTCATTTTGTCAAAGTCTAAATCAAGTTATATGTCATTTATTTACAATTACAAATCAAGTCACAAGTCACTGAAGTTAAGTCTCAATTAATTTTCTCCAAGGCGTATTTGACATCCCTCCCTTTTGTGAAAATGTAGGCCTATCGCCCGTGTTTTACCGGCAATTTCTGGAGTTTGTTGTTTTCATTGGAACATTGATAATTTCCGTTTAGAACGGAAAACAAATACCGTACTTTACAAAGTTAGAAGCTTGGTTTAACACACAAAAATGACAGGACCCGCCATTAATTAATTTAGATACATAGGCATACCGGTATTTTCTGTGAAACCATGTTTCCTACGGTTATTCTGAGAATTGTTTGATTTTGAAAGCATTTTTTATTTTAAAAACATTTGTTTTTACTTCCTTATGAAAAGACAAAATTCAGAAATACCGTAAAAGTGGCGAAAAACACGGTCGGTACATCTTTAGGATAAATTTGTTAGGTTTCCGGATGTTATATTTGTATATTCTTGTGGAAGGCTGATAGCAAAACTTAGGCGAGCAGTGGGGGCGAAATCTGGCATTGTGCCTGAGAGGCTCTAGCGCCGTTGTATATATTTATACAATTTTGCGTTTTTTTTATTGGAGATTGTCACCAAGTCATTTTCGTCAAGTCAAAGTGGGAAATTGAATTATTTCTTCCAAGTCAAAGGGAAAAAACAAAAAAACTACAAAAAACTGTGACTTGATTCAGGTTCAAACTCGAGTCCAAGTAACCAGTTCATCTCACGTACTCTTCAGCTAAAGGCAGTTCCTGATAGACGCCATCTTTACGGGCAACTTGGATTTAGCTTTGAACTGTATCAAGTCTTCTAAGCTTCACCGACCAATGAAACAAACACGCGATAATAATAATAATAATAATAATAATAATGTGTGGACTTATATAGCGCACGTATCCACCAACTAAGTGGTGCTCAAGGCGCATTATATTATTACCCCTGCTCATAAGGCTCATAAATCATTCCTGAAACCATCTCAGCTCCCTGGGGAGTATACAGCTCAATTGCTGCCATTACAGCGCATATAGGGCTAATCAACCAACTCTGCCCTCACAGGTACCCATTTAACCCCTGGGTGGAGAGAAGCAATTATGGTTAAGTGTCTTGCTCAAGGACACAAGTGTCACGGCCGGGATTCGAACCCACATTCTGCTGCTAACACCAGAACTTGAGTCCGGTAAGCTAGACCGCTCGGCCACGACACTCCACGATGCTTGCATAACACACGGGTATACGTTCAAGTAATAGTCAGTCATTGCCGGTAAAGATGGCTGATGTTTGCTTGATGGGACATCAATACAAAACACATAAAATAAAAGGAAAGTGGGGCGAGTATGAGTGCCCCCCTTTTTGTAGTGAGCTATACCCCGCCCCCTCAGCAGTCACATAATACACTAATGTATACGGTACTCATTTTAAATGGAGGGCAATATTGACAAAACTGCACTGAATAGGAACTACACACTGTGAAAGCTTCACTTTTGTTTATTACGTTGTGTCGGTAAACGAGAAACAACTTTATTTATGCATTCTTTTTTTTAATATTCAGTCTTATTGGCGATCACTTTTCCTTTATGAAAGCACACAATTATTGATAGGAAAGATTGATATTACCGTCAGCTTTACACCAGTCCTAGTTATATACCATAGGTCTATCTGTAAGTGAGGCGTAGGGCTTCTAGTTCTATACACTGATGTTATATCCGATAATGTTAATTGATTAATTCTCACCGCTGCAGTTGAACAGTTGGCGAATCTTCGTCACATCTGATGTAATTAAAGGGTTGTCAGTGTAGTACGGCTTGAATGACCTCTCGGGTGTGTTTTTGTTCACTCCACCGAGCCGGATTCTGGTGCAGCGACACGGGTCTTGAACCGGTAGCACCCACCGGAGTTTGTGGGCCTCATGGGGGTCTGGTTCGTTCCCAAAGTAGCACACTTCAGCCGAGACGATGTGAACTTTTATAGTTTTAGAAGGGGAAATAAAAATGTATTTTCTTCAAAAAGGAGATTAAGTTAAATTAGGAAAATTCGGGATTTTCCTGCCAGCATTTCTCCAACATTGAAAAACACAACTATTACATTAAAAATGCCGATATTATAATTAGACTTTAAAAAAAATTCTTACGTTTGTACAAAATAAAATTGAAAGAAAATCAACGCGCGTATTAAAATCATGCAATGTCTAAACACAGACGCGTTACTTGAAAAGGGAAGGTCAAACATTAGTAATGTTGGCAAAACTGTCTCTAAGAGTGTTTTTCTGTGACATCTATCCAACATGTACCTAATTAGAAGCAGCTATCAACTGAAATTTGAAGTTTTGTGTCGCAGTTTGTTACAGTGAAGGGTTCTCTTGTAAAAATATTGAATATCAATGCGTGGTCGTACGAATTGACGTCTGTTCGCACAGAATTGTGGCAATCAAAAAAATAAATAAAATAAATAAACATGCTTTATTTAATTCCAGATGGTTGTAAAATAGTTTAGACAATCTTGAAAATTTAAAACAATTATTTACAGATTTGAAATAAAATGGATTCATTTGGAGAAGTTCTAACAACTTGTAAACAACATTCTTGAAAGACCAATAAAATGGAAAACAGGACTGAGAAATTTTGAAATCTGAAAAATACTACGAACATTTTATTAAATAATGTATCGCTTTTTTATAACCATGATATTTATGTTTCATATTCTCAATAAGTTTCCACTACTGACCAAGTAAACATCAAATAATTAAGAAACTTCGTTCGCAATTTTCTTTGGGAAATGTGTTCATTTGAGGATCCGTAGCTCATTAAAAATTAAATCATATACAATCATAATCATATTAAATCATATACAGAGAATGTTCATCCCTGGATAATTGTATCTAGTAAATTCAATGGTTTTTAACTTTTCTTAACAGCAACAGTAACATTATTAACATTATGATTACGTTATGCCCCTGGTCACTGAACCAATATCATTCCTATAATCTTTCTCAGCTCCCTGGGTAACCCTAGCGCTTCAGAGACTTTTTCAAACACAATATCAACCTCTATTCTCTCAAGTACCCAATTATACTCCTTGGTGGAGAGAAACAAAATGAGTAAAGTGTCATGCTCGAATTCCAACCCAATGTTGAAATGAATGTCTGATCGTTTACATCACCTTGTTTTCAATCCATTCGTTTCTAATGAAATGTTTGTGGGTAATTCCGATCTTGACCCTGACAGGAATTATTTTAGCAATTGTGTTCAGCATCACTCATACGACTATTTATTGAATGATCAATTCGCTACCACATTTCGTGATGCTAACGATAAGGAGACATTTTCTTGTCTCCATCTCAATTCTAGAAAGTTATCGAATATTTCTGACAGTAGTTTTGAGTACATTGAACTTCTTAATTTTCACTTCAGTGTCACTGGTTTCAGTGAAATTTGGCTTCTAAATATCCCAGGTTACATCAATGTCTTCAAGAACAGACAGGGTATAGGACTGGTGGGGCGTGGCAATGTGTATTCATAACTCCTTTACTTCTATCAGTCGCCCCAGGCTACATCAATGTCTTCAAGAACAGACAGGGTATAAGACTGGTGGGGCGTGGCAATGTGTATTCATAACTCCTTTACTTCTATCAGTCGCCCTGATTTAGCACTAGATACAACATATTGTGACTCTCTCTTTGTTGAAATATTACAGATAAATGGTAAGTATTGTGGCCGGTTTTGTTTATAAACAGCGGCGTAGCCACGGGGGCCTGGGGGGCACGTGCCCCCCCCCACACATTTCCAGTGCCATCCCCCCAGGTTCCCCCACGAAAAAAAACCATAGTGCCCCAAAAAAGCAATGAAAAGCAATGCCCTCCCCCCCCCCCCCGTGCCCCCCACTGAAAAAGTCCTGACTACGCTGCTGCTTATAAACCCCCATATGTCAGCAAATACAAATTTGTGGATCTATTTGACAATTTATTTGAAAAACGTAACATGGAAAATAAACATGTTTACATCATGGGTGATTTCAACATTGATCTTTTCAAACATAACGTTCACAATCCAACTTCCCATTTTGTAGATTGTCTTTTCAGTAACTCATTCTCACCAACTATCCACAAACCTACCCGTATCACTGACTCCACTTGCTAATAGTTGTAATTTACCATCCAAATCTAGAATCTTGTTTTGCGATGGTTCCGATCATCTTTTTTTTCATGATTCAATTAAATGGTTCACGTGCCAATAAAGAGAAAGTCACTCAATCCTTCAGATTGTATCAACCAAGAAAACATTATTCAGTTTCAACAACACTGTTTATTGGATGTTGACTAGAGGGAAATGTACTCATGTGAAAACCCCGATACTGCTAATAATACCTTCATCACTATGTTTACTCATCTTTATGATTCTCATTTCCCAGTTCAAAATATCAGTCATAATAGAAGATTAAAATCATAGATGGCCAATGGCATCATACAATCCATCAAACACAAAAAAAAAATTGTATAAGAACTTCTTGATCAAACCAAACAATGCCAATAAAATGAAGTACAAGAAATTCCGTAATAGTCCATGAGCCAGGACCTGAAAATTATCTATCATATATGTTTTCTACTTGCAACAATCTATTATGTACAAAAACAGCATGACATCCCTGCTGAAATGGTAGCTTAGTATTTAGTTTACAAACGATTTTTGCTGTTTACTTTGAAAACACTCATACGACTGTATAATGAATGATGGCTTACAGAAGTAGCCTAAAAACATCCCATGATGTTCAATGTAATAAAATAAATAAGCTAAATGGCTTTTTTCAAACAGCCGTTGTACTCGTTATGCGTCATTTCAACAAAAGGTCTAACGACCGGAGCAGACATCAAGGAGCAATTGGACATTTTGTCTTTAAATTACGTTTTTGAAGTACATATTTCATAGTTTTATAACACCACCACGTTTTGAAGGGTTAAATTATGATTTGTTAGCGTTTGGAAACAGAACGCCTATATATGTAACCCCTAAATATTGTTTTATTTTATGTTTTATTTTATTTTATTTAATGAAAACCAACAGCGGTTAACCGCCACTTACAGGTAGCATAAAACATGTTATTCAAACGACAAAAAATTATGCAAGGGTTTAATTTCACCCAAATTTAAGAAAAAATATTTCATATTAATTCCAAAGGGAATGTGGGTTGGGGGTAACTTTATCAATTTACAAAATATTTACAAGAATTGATTGAGAAATAAGCAATGTGTCAAAAGTAGTCTTTTACCTATAAGAATGGACATATGGGTGTGTCGCCCGTCCCTTCTTGTATGTACCGCCTGCACCATCCTGAATTCTCCCTAGGACAATATATTACCCTTTCATTTTGATTTGTAATGAAAAACCAAATGAAAAAATTCGGAAATGATATTTATTTTCAATGTTTTGGGTTATATTTTCACGTTTTTTTTATTCATGTGTTGAAAATCACATTTCTTCCGTCATTGACGTCATTGAAAAGGTCCCAGTTTCAACATAAAGCGACCCTTAATATAAGTCTATCATATTTTACTGATAAAGATAGACATATTCCAACAAAAGTTTACTGGAAAAAATTCCTTCCAGACAGCACTCAACGAAAATGGTGAATTTTGAGCAAGTTGATTGTGGACCGTAAAGCAGTAATACACATGGTTTCGATGTCAATGTAATGCGATAACCTCAGAGAAAACTGGTCCCAAATCTTGGCTTTAAGTTCCAAAAGGCAAACCCAACATAAATATTTTCTAAGAGGGGTGAAACTCGTGAAACGTTGGAATTTGCTTCCCAAAGACAGGTTTTCTAGGGGGGAAATGGAAGTCTAAAGGCGAGGACTGCGTTCGTTCTGATTTCACGGGTGCATTGTATTAACACATAAAATGTACAACGATTGTTTAATGTTGCTGTCTATCGTTAATTATTGTACTGCGTGTAAATAACATGGAATCTTTTGAGGCTATGTCTACTTGCAATCCTCAAACAGTCGTAACAGTGTTGTTTTTGGACGAGGCTTAGCATTTCAATTTTTTTTACTGCAAAAATCGCTTAAAAACGAGTACTAAAGCTACCGGTGCCGTTTCAGCAAGTCTATCATATTTTTGGAGGGATAATTTTCATATTTCTTTTCCAACAAGAAAGCATATTAATGAATTAGTCCCTCCAGATGCTACCGAATAATTGGCTGTCTCATGGACTATAACAAACTTAATGGCCTGATCTTAAGAAAAACTCCAAATGCAACACCCAGTGTGATTTTAACTCCAACGGACGAATGCGTAAAAATCCTGCTGACATAGCCAATGCATTCAACATTTTTTTCACTCAGATACCTTAGAATTAAAAAAAATTCTTATCTGCACAAAAGGGACTTTAAACAGTTTCTTGGCCATCCCAATATTAATTCGCTGTTCTTAAACCCTACATAGGCATATGCATTTGAAATCTGTGAAATATTAAATTATATAGTATTTAAAAACAAAAAACAAAACAGTACTGTAGGTTTAGACAACATCAGTCCAAGGGTGGTCATCAAATCAGTCATTTTGAATTTTGCTCCGTTGTGTTAAATTTTCAACTTATCTATAATCCATATCTTTTCCAATAAACTTAAGTTACACCGATCTATAAAAAAAAAATGCTGATCCTTGTGAAATGACAACTGTAGGCCCATCTCTGTTCTGTCTGGATTTTTCTAAAATGTTAGAAAATCATCAACGGTTTCGAAAATAATGCTTACACCATGGGTATTTTTATAAACTTGTCTAAAGCTTTTGATACTATTAAGATATACCGCCCGTGTTTAGCTCAAGAGACCCAAACATTTAATTTAAAAAGCGAACGAATTTTAAAAGATAATTTTTAAAGATAAAGGGGAAAAAAAACATGTATGAAGTTTAGATGTCTGAAACTGTATAAAAGCGATATTTAAAACGTGCTTGATTCTGAATGATAGCCGCGCTGGCCAATTAATTTAATTTGTGCAGATACAAAATACTGTCCAAAATAACCATTCCTGTAAAGTTTCAGCTAAAAAGAACATTTACAAAGTCCTGAAATTAGGTATGCGCATATTAATTAGCTGGACTTTGTCATTTTTTGGACATTGCCGCACCAAAACGTGAAAGGATATATATATATATATATATATATATATATATATATATATATATATATATATATATATATATATATCCCCCACCCCCCGTGATTTACGCCAGTGTTCATCCCTGGATATTTGTATCCAGTAAATTCAGTGGTTTTTAAGTTTTCTTAACAACAACAACAACAACATTACTAACATTATGTTTACGTTATGCCCGTGGTCACTGAACCAATATCATTCCTGTAATCTTTCTCAGCTCCCTGGCGGAGTATACAGCCACGAGCAACCCAAGCGCTTCTGAATCTGAGGCTTTTACAAACACAATATTAACCTCTATACTCTCACAAGTACCCAATTACACTACTTGGTGAAGAGAAACAATTACGGTAAAGTGTCTTGCGCATGGACCTAAGTACCATGGTCGAGGCCAGGAATCAAACCCACATTCTGATGACTTAGCTATCAATTCCGATGCACTGAACCGCTCGGTGGCCATGGTACCCCTCAGAAAAAATAACAACACCTCAGATTTTTATTCCAGGGAAGATTGCTACCATAAACAGCTTAACACCAAATAAATTTAACATTATCAAAAAAAACATTTATATTTTTCAAAAGAGACTCAATAAGTTACTTACCAACTACAAGAATCAAATATCCACACATTGTCATCTGTAGCTGTGCCATATTCATGTAAACTTTGAGAAATTTGATAACAAAAATGTTCAGTAGCTTCCACCAAAAGGAGCCCAGATTTGCTGTATTCCAACCCACTGCGACTGCACGCTTATCCGTCTGATAAGTAATGAATGCAACGCAGTCAATTTTATAAGAAAACTCCACAGCATCTACCACCGAAGGAACACAGACAGAAGAGTCGATTATCACCGATTGCTCTGTGTTATAACCCACTGCGACTGCGCACAAGTCCGTCTGATGAATAATGCATGCTACACAGTAGAACTGTGTTTTTATTTTAGAAGCAAATTGAAAATGATAATTTCGTATTTTTAACTGAACAAATCAAAAAGTGGAAACAAAATTAAGACTCATTTGAGACCCAATCTTACAAAATGAGTCTGAAGTAAAGTAACTATAATCTAATATTTTAAGTAATATTGTATAATTGTTTAATTACGCGTCATGTTATTTTCATGTGTATTTTTATGTATTTTAATTGTATGTATATATATGCAGAGCCCCAATGGAAATCAGTTTATAACTGTCTGGGCATACCCTGAGTAAATAAATGAAATAAATAAATAAATAAATAACCAACTCTCTTAATGTAAAAGAGTAAAAACCACTCTTTCAAAGAGCTATATGGCAGACAAGTCTTTTTGGAGTGGATAAAGAGTAAAATTAGTAGTGTAATAAAGAGTGAATTGGTAGCCTTTTACTATATTTTTCACTTGAATCAGAGTGGGTTTCACTCAAAAAAGACTTGTCCGCCATATAGCTCTTTAACATTAAGAGAGAAGACTGCTTTTATGTACAGTCCCTGTAATATGCCTTTTCACAATGCGAATCAATAGAAAATGTGCTCAACCATATCAAGCCTGTGCTATTGCTTCGTAGATGAGGTCATACAAACTTCCATAAGTCACCGTTAGGGAGCGTTTGGAATGTTTCTCATTTTTTGGTAAAAACAGTATTTTCCCACAGTGGCAGCGGCAAGGGGGTTAATTTCTTTTCCATTTTTCTTGGCCATAATTTCAATGTAACAGACGCGTAGCCAGGGGTAGATGTACCAATTATATTTGTGAGCTCAATTCTTGCACGCATGTCTGGTGGGGGTAAAAAAAATTAATAAATAAAAATAAAACGACACTTTATGTACCATTCTCTCTTCGCTGCTATCAGTACACAGACGGCTTTTGGGGGGAAGGATGGGGTGGAGAATACAGTTGATAAGTACATTGATCATTCACTTGATACTGAAAGGGGAAATATTCGCATGGTAATTATAGACACAAAGCACAAAACTGTTGCATTATTCAGAGCTGTATTACTTCACATTATAACAACGTTTCAAACAAGCCTGGAGGTTATTCACCAGGTTAATACTAACATTAACATCATCAAGAAATAACCAAATTAAAGATGTATCGCCCGTGGTTGTCGATATTTTGACAAAATTCCCATTGCAACATAGCTATTTAACTTGAGTAAAGGATAAAAATGCTGAAAAATTGACACATTTCTCAAAATAATCATAAGAAACATGGTTTTACAGTGAATGTCCTAAATAAAGTTATGGTAGGTCCTGTCATAAATTAGGAAATTTGTATTATAAAGCTTAGCTTCTGACTTTAATTTAATCAAATATATAATTTCAAAATATTTATTTTCCTTTCTTTAAGGAAAGAATCGATGTTCTGATAAAAAAAATTGCCGGTAAAATAGCAGAAACACGAAGCGATCCATCTGTGAGAGATAAGGACTCATATTTACAATAATTACATACAAACGTAGATATTCACAAATATTTATTACAGGATTGGTTATGGTGACAAAACTATTTCTATGAGAATGCTTACTCTCTTTGAACCAAAATATGCTTTATAATCAATCAACATGTAAAAGATTGAGTTTATTACGTTGTGTCATTAACGAGAACACAGTGAACATATCGTTTCGGTTTGCGGTAACACCATGTGTTTATCTCAACTAACGTGAAGCTGAGGTACAGGTTCTGAAAAGAACCGTATCGCACAACTCGTATCTCAACCTTCGTCAGCTTCACGTTAGTTGAGATAAACACATGGTGTTATCGCAAACCGAAACGATATCGATATTCCACCATGCAAAGCCTCAAAACTTATAACAGTGAACATACATTCAGATCTGTCATGTGTTCATTCTTACAATGGAATTTAGCAAAGAGAACTCTTTCCTAAATTCAACCTGGCAATTATTTCACTTTTCTTACAAATGACATCACCTCTGACGTAACCATTTCTAGGGGAGATTGACATCATTATAAGCTTTACATCAAGTAATAAGTTAATGTTAAAATTCAACCAATCATATAATTTCCTTTTAATTAAAAATGAAACATTTGTAATTTTGAAAACTGAATATTTATATTTACATGTAACGAAACCAAAAGACAGCAAGCGTGATATACTATATATACCACATATATACAGCTATAATAATTGTTATAATTATATGCCGCAAAATTATTCTTGATTAGACCTAAATGTTAAATTTATTTACAACTACAACATGAATATTATTCTTATAATGAAGCAAATAATAAGACACAATGAATATCAATATTGTTCTTTTGTTATAAAGGATTATTTACAATGGGTGGAGGGAGGGGGAGATATATCCCCCTCCATCCACATAGACACACACACCCAAACATTTTGTCAACAGTGCATGGTCATTTAATCAACCCAACCCCCTCCTTTTCCCTTACACATACTTGTTTGGTCCAGTTGAACGAACTCCTCCGTATAAAACCTGATGTAACGGGTTTTTTATTTTATTATTAAGGACTATTAAGGATTACCACTGTTTGAGAAATTGTAGAAAATTCATTAAGTTTCTAAAATTTCCCCATTCAGTACATTTCCTATTCTTAATTTTCTCCAAATGTCACAGATTTTCTCAAAGTATTCAAAAAGTCTTCTCAGTTGTATTTTTGTTTTGTGAATTCCAAATGTTTCAAACCTATAGCAATTTACCATTTTTGCTCAGTAGGTTCAGGGGCGGTCATTGGAATTTGGAATCATCTTCCTACCTTTAACAACTAACAAAGCGCATTGATGATTCCAACAGTTATGAAGTGCTCTATGATATAAAACAAGTATACTCACGGAATTTAAAAACGCATCATCCCAATATTTCACATTTTTTTCAACAGCAGATTATTGCAGTGAGAAATAAGAACATTAATAAGGTTAACAATTTATGATATTTTAATCAATACTTTCTCAGTCAAAAATAAGCGCAAATTTTCACATCATACTGACACAATAAAAGTGCTATGTACAATTATGGCTTCAATTTATCACTGCATATAAGTTATACATATTTATTGAGAAATATAAGTTGATGCGTTTTTAAATTCCGTGAGTGTACATTATGAAGTATGAATTTGTTTTTGAATTATAATGCTTGCCCAGTTTCCCTGTTGAAGACATTGTACAACGTTTATGTTGGTGAAATGTCTGTTAATGCATTCATTCTTTATAAGAATCAAGAAAGATGAATAGAAATCATTCTGTGAAACTTTTAGCTTATTTCATTGTGTCATATGAGAAAATAGTGACAATGCATTTAGTTTTGTTTGTATGCATTGTGGAAAATAGGTCACGGCTGTGATCCATTTCGCGTTTGAAAACATTTTTTTTTCTAAGAAATCACAGCATGTCAGAAGGAATGATTTCACCTGATGTATGCAATCATCAACTTCACAGCAAGTAAGTTTTTCGATTATAGTTTTTCGATAATTAAGTAAGTTTTTCAATAATTAGGCCTAATTGTGTAATCGGGTAAATAACAAATGTGTACACTCCCTTTAAATCTGTAAAAAGTTTCCATTTTCCTAATAAGTAAGACCAATTGCGGTGACACCATGTGAAATTCTCTATTGAGTAGTAATTAGTTCTATTCGTCCTCATTACTACTCAATAGAGAATTTCACATGGTGTCACCGCAATTAGTCTTACTTATCCTTTTCACCATGCAAAGCTACACGTTGTACCTATTTTCCTATAATAAAATAAATATTTTCTCTCAAACAGTATCTCATCAATAAATGAATATTTTATGGGTTCTGAATGAATAGTTTGCCCATAACAGGATATAGAGGAGATGACAGGATATTGTTCGTAGAATGAACTATGATTGAGGAGTTATCAAAGATGACTTGATAATAATTGGTTGATATTGAAATGCGACTTTTAAGAGGAACGACGCATTTTCATTTCACTGTGCATTATTGGCTTTCCTAAATTACTCCACACAATGCCACGGCTGTACCTTAGTGTAACATATGGCTTATGGGAATACTCGCCATTCAGGTTACTGTAGGAAGGAGGACCAAACATTCCCGGCGTACATGTCTTGAACCACCAACCTCCCTTCAGCTTATCTGCGCAGTTGTAAGAGTCAGCATCGTTGTCACGATCGTACGTCGAGAAGTTCTGTCCATTGTGGTCAGGAGTAAGACAATCAGCTAGGAAATAGACAAAATAAACGAAATAAATGACGCAAATAAATTAATTGAAATCACACGTCATCCAGTGAGATCCAAGAGAGGCAACGGCCCCCAACAAAAAAATAAAATAAATAAATACAATAACTAATTGAAAAGAAAAACAGCGCACAATTAGTAAAAAGGTAAAATGCGCACAATTTATGCTGTATAAGCGCAGCCGGTGTGTGTGTGTGTGGCGGGGGTGGGGGGGGACAAATTACCCCGCACTACCGTGAAAAAGGGAAAACGTAAGATTTCCAATTATTTTGAGACACCCCGCCCCTTTTGAAATCTAGATCAACCCTTACAGTCTTATTGCATTTGTAATATCGAATGAAATAAAACAAAGCGAATACAAGAATATAAGAATAATTGTGATGTGTATAAGAGTATAGGTCTATCATTGAATGAAACAGATGAATAATATACACAGACATTCAATGACACGTTTGTGTATATGAATCGACTGACGTATAAAGAATGTAGGCCTATATGTACGTATAGGACTATTTCAATCGGATGTTGTGTTTCGCATTTTCAATTAGTCTTTTATTCAATTTTATTCCTCTCATTGGTGGTCGTTGATTGTTGTCACATCAATTAAAGGTAAAGTACAACAAATTGGTAATGTTGACCAAACTGCTTTTAGACAGTGATTTCAATCGCCTTTGGGTAAATTCCAGACTCGTTATTTTTCTGTATAGTCAATTATTTTGCATTTGTATTTCTTTGTTTTAATGTATTTCTTGTCTGGAATTAATTTGTTGTTAAACAAATGAATAATTACGAGTAAGCATATGGTAACTTTCTTTGAATCCATTTATCAATGAATCAACCTATGAATGATTCAACTGATTACATTGTGTTATTCAATGAAGAAGTGTTTAATTCATTCAGATTTGTCAGATTTGTTTCATTTCAGAAATTGGAACATTGTATGAATTCTAAGGTGGAAACAGTAAACTTCGCAAATATTATCGCCAATAATTTTAATTTTGTTTTAATGACATCACCTCTGGCAAAATTATTACTGGGAAAGATTGATACCATCATCAGCTTTATACCAAGTAAGTTTAATATTAAATTTCGTTCAATTTGTTATTATTTTTTAAATTACCAATTCTATATTTAAGACGAAATCTCCCAAATCTGTTATAATATTCTAGGGGTGCAGACGGTCACATCTATATGCAGACCCAAGATGGTTGTAAGGGGTGTGGAGTGCGTATACACAACCCATAGGAGATCACATTGACCCATGTAGTATCTTTTACTGCACACTTTCCCCTCAATATGAAGCTTGGAATTATCTGATATGAAGCATTTGTCGAGTAGGATATTTAGAGGTCCTATTTGATATGTTCAGAAAACCTACTTACCATAATATATCGTGTTGTCTTTTGTACTATATACACCCACGTGGAGTATGTACGTATCTCCTTCGATGCGAAATTCTTGATATACAACAGACCCTGGTGTAGTCCCATCACTAGGTACAAGATCCACTCTCATCTCCCATGTATCCCCGCTTACGTCAGTGAGATTACGGAGGATGTCGTTCCCCAGCCAGAACTCTCCGGTCCTGTTCCCGAAACCATTGCTATACTCATCCCAGCTGCGGGTAAAATCAACCGTCCCATCCTGGCGTCGTTGGAATACCTTTACAGATTTATGCAATAAAAACAAAATAGAAAGTTATAGAAGTGAACTGTCGATATGATCGATTTCAAATTGAATTGTTATCTTTATTATTAATATTTTTGTGTTTCATCATTGTTTATAAAATGTACCAGTGAACTTACAATCCAGCCCTTTGAGTCCGTTGTCATATCACAGAAGACCTCTAAGCCTTCTGGATATTGCGATGGGTAGATGGTGTAAACACCATCCGCGGTGTGACAAGCATCCAACAAGGACTGGCAGTCGAGAAACGGGCCGGTGGTCGCACATGATGGGGTGGTGGTCTCAATTGGCGGGGTGGTGGTCTCACTTGGCGGGGTGGTGGTCACACTTGGCAGGGCGGTGGTCGCACTTGGCAGGGCGGTGGTCGCACTTGGCAGGGCGGTGGTCACACTGGGTGTGGCGGCAGGTGAAGTAACATCTGATTCAAATAAAATGAATAAGTACATTTTAAATTTAAATAAGACAAAGAACAAGACAAACAGTTATCAAAGTTCGATGAAGCACTAAGCGATAAATATATGGACAGATGCACGGATGGACGTGGATGGGTCGGATTATCAAGTCAGGTCACATGTAATTTTTTTTTCAAAATCTAAATCAAGTTGCATGTCATTTATTTACAATTCCAAGTCTAGTCACAAGCCAATGAAGTTAAAGGGACAGTATTGTCACGATCAGAACAGACTTTCAACAGGGCATGGAATCAGTGTCCTAGTTTAAGATGAACACAGTGATTGAAAATT
>CM055818.1:47800191-47838937 GCA_029582265.1 Zoroaster sp. YZ-2022 | reverse complement strand
GACGGGGTACCCAGCCCGACGACCATGGACTTCATTGTTTCTTGAACTTACACGGATGAAGACTACAACCCACAATCATTGACCAAACAAATGTGCTCTCATCGAAAGTGGTAGATCGATGAATGAAGGCTCAATCAATCTTGTCCGGTATATATATGGTCGCGAGAACTCGTAACAGATCATTGAGCCCGTGAAAAAGCGTTACCTAATCGTATCTACTCGCATCTACTCGCATCTACTCGTATCAATTGTGAGTCAATCATGTCCGGTCGTGGTGATGGTACCCGACAGAGCGTAATGAATCAGATCGTGACAAAGTCGTGGAGAGAGAGGAGAGAGAGAGAGAGGAGATCGCAGCGCATCTCCAGCAGAGCGGTGGTGTTTGTCTTGTCCAAGGTTGATCCCGATCACCACGATTTCGGAAGCACTATTAGATGCGATCCTGTCGCGCGCTTTGTTACGATCAATACGATCTCATACGATGATCACGATGAAAATTAATCCCGTCTGTTGATCGTAGAAAATTTTTTAGAACCGTCCAAACATGTTCTACGATCAACACGGTGCCGACTGACCTCAAGATCTGATAAAGATCTGATAGGATCCACCACGATTACTCGCGATTAAGACCACGATTTCCAATCGTGGCGCGAATCGTGATAGTATAAATAGAACAGGGGCAATGCTAGCGTAGCCAGCGGGGGCAGGGGCAGACTGCCCCCCAGGCAAAAATAGAAGTAAAATCGGGACGGTAAAAATAAAGAAAGAAAGGAAAGGAAGAGAAAGGAGGGAAAATTGAGGAGGGCCTCCCGAGGAGAAAAACGAAAGATAAAGTGAAAAGAAATTAGAAGTAGGGATTATTGACGAAATGAGGGAGGACGGAGGGTGCAGGAGGAGGGAGAGAGAAGGAATGTGGGCCTTGGTAATGGAAGAAAAGGATGGATACTATGACCAATTTGGGACGAGTACCAAGACAGCCTAACTTAAGGCATGAGGGCAAGGTTAGGGCCGGGTGGAAACGGCGGTAGGGCAGGGTAAGCCGGAAGGAAGGGGAGCCGAGGGAGCCAGGAGGGTGAGGACCGGAAGGGCAGGAAGGACGGACCTGGGACGAAGGATGCAGAGGCAGGCAGATTTAGGGAGGGAGAGAAAGGATGATTTGGGGAATGGTAAAGGGTGAATAATTGATAAGGGAGACAGGAGAGAGGAGGATTGAGGAAGGAGGTTAGATCTGAAGTTTTATGCCGGTTTTTGTCCCGAAATCACTTTATCAAATACTGTAAAACATGATTAATTTCCTTGCAATTTAATTTCGCTAGGAGGCTGGTCAACTAAATTAAATTGCTGCCAAATGTAATATTTTTTATGGTTTTATATAGCAAGAGGATGAAATTAGTGAAATTAAATTGCCTCAAAAGTGAAGAAAGTATTCATAGAATTAAGTTACCGTGAAATTAAATTGTTTTGTCTGTTGACACTGTTAGATATACAGTATAGCATTTGCATTACCAAGGCAACAAAATGCACTAATGAGAGATATATAAATTGCTCATAATATGGACCTTACAGATGGATCTTTCCAACTTTTTAGTTGGTAGAGACGAATTTATATGAAACAGAACATTTAAAACATTAAAAACTTGAAATTTTGAATCAATACACAATGAACAGTATGTGTACTCGGAGTTACGTGCAGAACGTATTTACAACTTGTCTTACAACATTTTATTAAAGGTTTTTATACGACATGTACTGAATAACTTTCAGTGTAATATGTGTTTAAACGGTGTGTATATATATACATTACGAATACGATTAATTATGAATATTTAAGTTCATCACAGTCATGACAGTGTTGAAATTAATAGCAACAGTTCAGACAGTAGTATAGATCCAAGGAAAGAACAATAAATCACAGATGATCATGTTTGTACAATATATCGATTGTTTTGATTCAATATTATTCAGTATTTCGCAATTAAATTTAAACCATGAAATCGGGACGATCATCTTAATTTGCCCCCGGACCGACAGGGGCTGGCTACGCGCCTGGAACGGGAGGCATCAGCAGATCCATCTTAGACATGACATTGATGTGTGGAACCTCAAGATTTACCATTGTGAGACAGAGCTGCCATTATTCCTGTCAGAAAGAATGGTTCATCTTTGTTGTCATTATCCTTTAACCCTCCTACTTTATATGTTGATGAAATTCTTGCGTCTGGTTAAACAATTGATTAAATTTTGCCCTACACCGACATGTGTATATGGCTAAAACTGTAGCTTTGCATGGTGAGGATGATAAGTAAGACTAATTGCGGTGACACCATGTGGAATCTCAATTGGTAGTAATTGGTTCTGAGTTGTACCACCAGTTCTTTTCAGAACTAATTACTACTCAATTGAGATTCACATCTGATGTCTTAATCTGCTATATAGCACTGTATACTCAGTACTTTCCGAATGTCTGTGGAAAAACTTCACAGGCGACTCGGGCAGGATTAGAACCCGACCTCACTGCTTATTAGTGCAGACGTCTTAACTTCTTGACCACCGAGCTTGCCGAGCTTGCTCCTACTATAGCTGAACTGTAGTGGCAAGCAGCTATAGTGCAGTCAACCGACTGTTTTGACTGTTGACCCAAAATGTGAACTTGACTGGTTTTGACTGTCATTTTGACCACCCTGAACAATACCAGAGAATGTTTTCCTGTCAAAAACGCTTGACTCATTTGACCTGTAAATGTACTTACTACACGTAAGGTTCGACAGTGTTCGACTTTTCAGTGCACTAGATATACCTTAGTAAGTATATCAACATTTTGACTGATTTTGACTGTTGCAGTCACAGGAGGGTTAAGAAGGGCTTTAACCAAATATTGATAATGGACCTTCCCTAATTTCTTAGAAATTATGTTATTTAGGAAACTAAACATAAGTTTTTTATTTTATCCAAAACCCTTTTGATCGTTGGTCAACCTCTTCCCTAAATTGGTATAGGCTTGGGGAAAATATTGCAATCAATAAACAAACTTTTCCATAAAGAACTGTCAAAACCAACATTTTCAGGTGAAAACTTTCCTCATACCCTTTGATAAGACCAGCAAGCAGTTCATAAACATGAGGGGCTGGGATGCCGCTAGAAGCTAGGATGGCTACCACCTTATCACTCACTTTGCAACATTATATTTGTTACATTTTTAAGGTATAATTTAGGTAATATTTTGTTATAAATATATATATACTACTCAAAACAATTTAGAACACCAGTTTTTAACATCAAATAGAGTTTGAAATGTTTCCATGAACCGGGATTTTCATTTAGCAACCATCTCTTTCAGTAGTCATGTCATAGTGTAATCACTACATGCATCCTTTATCATCTGTTTCATTGTGCAGATTTGTTTCTCATCAATTCTGTGAAACATTGTGTTTATCTGAAATAAATGATCTTGCTTTAACTGAGATTATTCGGTGTTCCCTAAATTGTTTTGAGTAGTATATGTTTTTTACTTTATATTTTAGTGTTGCTTTTGTACTGTTTTGTACAAGTGAAAAGTATAATAAAATAAAATAAAAAAAAACGATATTTTTAATAAAATAGAATTTCAAAATCAATGTTACCGACTTGCGTTTCCAGACTTAGCAGGTTTTTGGGTATCCTGTTACCAGCTCCAAATAGTGCAACCGAATTATATAATCTAAAAAATAATATTTTATCTAGTCTATATATTGGGTATCCTGTTACCAGCTCCAAATAATGCAACCATTATTACATATTCTACATAGATATAACACCCATGGATATAATGTATTTATTCATAACAGTAGGCTACATTACCAGTACCAAATAAAACTTATTAAAATCATTTATTTTATAAAATATTAGGTATCCTGTTACCAGCTCAAATAATGCAATAATAATAACATTCATTTGTGTATGGAGTGGACCGTATGTGCTATATAACTAGGGATGCAATTCTTCTTCTTTGATTTCAGATTTACCCCCTCTCCCTCAATTAACACTAGTTTTCTACTCTGAGGCTAGTGGTTTTATCAGCGGGACTACCAGCTGCTGGGTTTGGAAGGTAGTCCGATGGGCTAGTGAAAAAAAATGAAATAAAAATACGCAAAAAACATTCAGTACAGCATGAACATGTTGCTCACCAGCTCACAACAACAACAACAACAACAACAACAACAACAACAAACAACAACCAACAACCAACAACCAACAAACAACAAACAACAAACAACAATAATAATGTGGACTTATATAGCGCACGTATCCACCAAACTGGTGCTCAAGGCGCATTATATTATTACCGCTGCTCATTAGGCTCATAAATCATTCCTGAAACCATCTCAGCTCCCTGGGGAGTATACAGCTCAATTGCTGCCATTACAGCGCATATAGGGCTAATCAAACAGAACAACCAACTCTGCCCTCACAGGTACCCATTTACCCTGGGTGGAAGAAGCAATTATGGTAAAGTGTCTTGCTCAAGGACACAAGCACCCCGGTTGTGGCTGGGATTCGAACCCACATTCTGACGACTCAGCCATCAGAACACTTATCCGATGCACTAAACCGCTCGACCATGCCACTCATTTCTTTTTTGATTATTGTCCTTTTTTCAGGACTACTTTGAGAAGGACTAGTTAAATTTTGACATAAAATTCAAGTTAATTTCGACCCTGTTGAAATTTTGAAATTCAAACCTTTGCGCCCGTCATTATATTTGGTCATAATGGATTCTAGTGTGGCGACCGACCTTCGGGTTATTGGACTCTGTTTCATTGTATACAGAGATGGTTGTCTATACTTGTGCTACCTTAAGACATGCTCAGAGTGCACCACAGAGCGTCTAGATTGTAAATGTTTCTGGGGCCCTCTCATACCACACGTGTTTCATGCTTCACGCTTGCAGTCTGAATCGGAACATTCTCCTCAGTTGCATTCCCTGAATAATAGTCATCTAGTACAAACCGAAAATAATACCCTACATGATAAGGTCATATATACTGTGGCTGCTGCATGAATGGCCAGTAATTTTCAGTCACTGTGTTCAGTCACTGTGTTCACCTTACGACACCGATTCCATTCCCTGTTTAAAGTCTGTCCCTTTAAACAAGCATTAAAAACTTGTTTACCCACATGACTAGTTTTCAACCAATCAGAATGTCTGTCATGTGACCAGATCCTGAAATGAGAAGAATGCTCCTTTTTAGATTTGTTAAATTTACTGCCAAAACACATGTAAATATCTTGTGAATAACGTCTTTTATCGGGTGAATTTCATTAACATTTTGTGTTGATTCACATTGTGATAAGGGCATATTTGAGGACCCATTACCAGCCATGATATTCTTCTTACTTTTGTAGGAAATCCTACCTTTTGATTTTGAAAATCCTACCATGAAACCGTGTTCTGACTAACTTCAGACCATGGAAACTTTCCTTGTGTATCATATTATTGGAAAATGTTGGAAAAATGTTGGAAAAATCTTCAACTGAGAAACTTGTTCATGCTTTTGTTACCTCCAGGTTGGACTATTGTAATAGTCTGCTTTTTGGGCTTCATTCAAATCAACTGAAAAAATTACAACTCATTCAGAATTCCGCTGCTCGACTGATAACTGGAACCAGAGTTCGGGAGAGTATTACTCCTGTGCTTCGGGATCTTCATTGGTTTTGCCAGTCGAACAGCAGATTCGTTTCAAAATCTTACTGTACTTATATAAATAATTGAGAATGTCACAGCGCCGATCTACCTCACTGACCTGGTTAACCTCCGTGTTCCGCAGAGATCAACAAGGCAGAGTAGTGAGATTCGTTTGGAGCCTCCACCTGTGAATTCTATAATGACTAAGTATTATGGTAATCGTACATTCTCTGTTTTTGCTCCCATGGTATGGAATGATCTTCCATCAAACATTCGTGCAGCCCGCAGCTATGAATCCTTTAAGTCATTGGTTAAAACTCATTTGTTCCGTTCTTATTATGGTAGTCGCTGTTTACTTTAATTACTTTAACTTTTATCTTTTAACTTTTTAACTTTTTAACTTTTACTGGAACTGTTTTAATGGAAAGGGCTCTTATACAGGTGTACAGTGTGCTGAGATAATTGTATGTGGTGCACTTAAAACAATAAATGATTGATTGGATTGGATATTGTAAATACCTAGAGTTTCCTTGCTATACATGGCTATAGAGGTAAACCGCTATAGGCTAGTAATATGCCTAATGATAATGGCAAACATTTGTCCTACCTTTTCATTTTCTCACAATATCATTCCTGCCCATTACACAAAAGCAGCTCTGGCTACTTCAGACTCATTTTGCAAGATTGGGTTTTGATTTTGATTTTGCGTTCTTGACACGACTGAAACAAAGTGTGGAATGACCTGTAGTCACTACCATATCGCCAGCGGGTGTTAATGCGATGCCACGAGGATACGCACATTCTTTGATTGCACGTCCAATGTACTCGCCATCAGGACTGTAATGCTGAATTTCACCTGAATTGTTTATCCACACAGCAACGTATATGCTACCATCACTGTCACAACACACACGCTTAGGGGCCCTTGTCCATTCATTCTCATCATTGACGTTTACTGAAAATAACATGCCACCACCGTAGTCTATTGAATGCAGTTTTTTCCTATGCCAGTTGGTGTAGATAAGCCGCTGTTTGCAGATAGTCAAATATTGATCGATCATCGGAGCATGCAGTGTTTTGATGAGGGATCCGTCTGGGTGTAGAGATATCGCTTGCTTGCTCTTATAACCCACTGCTATCAGTTTGTTACCTACTGCAACGCATGTTGGTTCACTGTTTTTCCCACGAAATGTACCTGGTGTGAACTGACGGAGAAGCTTACCATTCTTGTTGAAGATCTTGACTTGCTGATCATCTAGAACAATGATCTGGTCATCCTTATCCACTGAGACATGTTGTGGATGAAGTAAGATCTTTGATCTGTAATCGTTATTGGGATAACAGTGGATTGAGGTTTGCTGTCTGCCAGCATAACTCCTTTAAAATACACATCTGCTATGACTATTTCATTGTTGGTGAAAACTGCAACATCATACAAAGTATAGTTTATTTTGTTTATAATTTCCACTTTCAGATACCACATCTCTTTTGATTGCAGTGTCTTACATGTAGGCGTTGGTGATGATTTCACTGCCTTAGCCTTTAATTCCATGATTGGTTCATCATCTTGCAGCACCAGTCTCCCGAGTGACTTCTCACTTTCTTCAAAGCCCATGAAAGACAACCCGTCAGACGCTTTTTGAGGGCATTTCCTTATTACCAGTTCCTGAAGGTTATAGATGAGTTTCTGCCTGAGATTAACGATCTCGTAGGAATTTGAGAGATGCAGGCGTCGCTTCACCATGTCCACCTTCTGCTCTCTGTGTGTCACCTCTTTCTCATTTTCGGCTCGAGCGGTTTTTAAAGTCTGGATTCTTTCTATGTAAATCTTGTCTGCCTCTTCCATCAGTTTTTTTTCTTCCTCTTTGATCTTGGCCACCTCCTTTTCAGCCTTTTTGGAGATTTTACACTTGGTCTTGTCATACATGGATTGTAGTTTCCTGTGGGATTTTTCAATGTCATTTATGGCAGTCGTCAGTTCTCTCTTATTCTTATTAGATTCCTCAACTAATTTGTCGATCTCTTGTTGACATTTTTCTGAAGCCTCGTGCATGTCCAGAAGGGAGTGCTTCGGAGTACAATGACTACAGGTCAGAACAATACACAGTACACATACTAACTTCTCACATGTGTTGCAGTAGAGGCTTAGATTGTGATGAGGGTGCTGCCCACATTTTGGAATGTATTCTCTTAGTTTGCTTTTGTGTTGAATCTCACCCGATCGCAACCGATCCAGCGTGCAGATTTCATGAGATTTCATTAAAGACATACGTTCATGTGCTCGTTGGCATTCTTGACACAGAAAGTGATCACAGTCAGTACATCTTGAGATTGCCCGGCTCCCGTCATCGCAGGCTTGACATTTGATCTCGGACCCCTGACCGTGGAGCTTTTCCTGCACGGTAGCCTCTGCCGCCAGGGCACTCAATTTGAAGCCATTAGGCAGACCAGCAACCCCGTTTTCTGTCAATGTCGTTTCCCCTCTGCACAGATGGCATTCAAGTTTCTTATTCTTTGGACCCTGTTTCTCTCTATGCAGCTGGAGGCACTCCATGCAAAAACCATGCAAACAGTCCAGAATTTTGGACTGATTAAATAGTTTATGGCATATTGAACACTCCAGGTCATCTTTGCTAATCTTATTACCAAGCTCCAGGTTAGCCTTACCACCGTCTGCCATCTTTAGGAAGCTTCTCTTCACCTGTAAATTAGAAATGTCAAGCGTTTAATATACTACTCAAAACAATTTAGGGAACACCGGAATAATCTCAGATAAACACAATGTTTCACAGAATAGATGAGAAACAAGTGCACAATGAAACAGATGATAAAGGATGCATGTAGTGATTACACATTTCATGACATGACTACTGAAAGAGAGATCAGGGGGTTGCAAATGAAAATCCCGGTTCATGGAACATTTCAAACCTATTTGATGTAAAAAAATCCGGTGTTCCCTGAATTGTTTTGAGTACTATATTAAAGGTAATGTATAGAATTGGTAATTCAAAAATAAACCTATGGTTGAATTTTAATGATAAACTTACTTGGTATGAAACTAATGATAGTGCCAATCTACACTACATGTTTTTCTGAGGTGTTTTCATCTGTAAGAAAGTGTAATTATTGCCACTAAGGCTGTGCCATGTATCCGGATACCTGACCGAAAATGTCATTATGTTGTCCTGTTAATGTTCGTGACCTGTCCTTGCATTAAGTAACTTTTATATTTAAATTCTTGTGTATAGTACATTGAAATTTTGAGAAGTTAATGCTAATTTTGGTTTTCTACATGAAGATTATTTCTAATTTTATTTCTCATTGTACTACACATAATTAAAGTGGGGCTCTCACTCGACAAGCTTGCTTTTTGAGGGCCACCACACACTTTATCATCAATTTTTCTCTGCAATAATGTTACATTAATGAATGTTTAATGTTGTGATAAAGTAAAATAAAAAAGATTGATTGATTACCCGGTTCCATTTTTTCGGTTCCAGTTAGCCGTAAACGACGTTTTAAAATTCTGACTGAACATTTAAAGCCACACAAAATAATGGAAGTCTCTGATTGTTTGCTAACAAAATGAAGAAAATTTGAATGAAGGCTTTGAGAAGCAACATTTGCCGACAGCCTTTCACAGACTTGCCGCCTTTTGTTTGAAACGTGTGTTCATACTGTTATTTTATCAATTCAGGTGTATTTATGTGTTTTTACGGGTACCCGGTTATCCGAAGATTTCAAATTTCGGGTATCCGGTTCCCAAAATAACCGAAAACCCACAGCCCTACCACTAAGTTGATCAGAAATAGTATTCTTTCCTAAATTCCTTGATAGAATGAATGTGAAAAGTCTGAATGCATTTTTACTATTTTCACAACACAAGTTCCGTAATAAGCAAAAAAATGCCACAGGCTGGCTGTTTAACCCTAACTACGGAGCCCGGGAAGTGACATGCGAAAAATATTTTTTCGTTTTACCGAGAATTTCTTTTTTCATTTTCGTTTCCGAGATTTTTATTTAAATTTTCGTTTTCCAGATTTTATTTTCATTTTCGTTTTCCAGATTTTATTTTCATTTTCGTTTTCCCGAGATTTTATTTTTCATTTTCGTTTTCCAGATTTTATTTTCATTTTCGTTTTCCCGAGATTTTATTATTTTCATTTTCGATTTCCAGATTTTATTTTTCATTTTTCGATTTCCAGATTTTATTTTCATTTTCGTTTTCCGAAAATTTTATTTTTCATTTTTCGTTTCCGAGTTTTTATTTTTCATTTTCGTTTTCCCGAGATTTTTATTTTTCATTTTCGTTTTCCGGATTTTATTTTTTCATTTTCGTTTTCCCCGATTTTATTTTTATTATCTCGTTCCCACGAGATAATTATCTCGTTCCACGATAAATGCACATGGCAAAATCAATTGCCACTGGAGTTGGACTAGGCCTATATGTTTTGGACATAATTTTCATGACTTTGAGAAGGTCCGTGGTGAGTTGACACCAATAGGTAACTCCTATTCTCAGGTAGTTTAACGTGATGCTGACTGATCGTGATCTGTTAATTAAAATGTACTTTGACCTTGGTATGACATATAAAGATATGCTTTTTGTATTAGCACAACAGCATAACATAATTATAAGTGAAAGACACCTCAAGCGGCTATTAGTCTCAATTAATCTTCATCGTAGAAAGTACAACAATTTGGCTGATGTCGTATGTTTCATCCAGCATGAGTTACAGGGATCAGGCCAGTTACACGGATATCGAATGATGTATGCTAAATGCCAACAAAGTGGTATTCGTGTTAGAAAAGAAGATGTTCGACTGATATTAAAAGTAATGGATCCAGAAGGTGTAGAATTAAGACAAGCCAGACGTCTTGTCAGACGTGCTTATTTTGCCAAAGGACCAAATTACATATGGCATGTCGATGGGTATGATAAGTTGAAACCCTATGGTTTGTGCATCAGTGGCTGTATAGATGGATACTCAAGAAAACTAATTTGGTTAAATGTGTATCATACAAATAATGATCCAAAAGTAATTGGAGGATACTTTTTGGAAGCTGTAAAGGAGTGTGGTGGTTGCCCACGCGTCGTGCGTAGTGATCGTGGCACAGAAAATGGACATATTCGTGCTTTTCAAGAATTCTTCCGTCGCAATAACGACCGAGGGGAAAGAGTGTACATTGAAGGAGCGAGTACTACTAATCAGAGGATTGAATGTTGGTGGAGTTTCTTGCGCAAAGAATGTACTCATTTCTGGATTGAAATGTTCAGGGACCTCCTGGAGAGAGGGGACTTCACCGGGAACTTTTTGGACAAGAACCTCGTCCAGTTTTGTTTCATGGGTGTCATCCAGGTAACTAAACCACTGTGGTCAATTTATACGTACTGGGTGATGGGGGTAGGGGTGGGGGTTGAGGCACGTGGTCCCTCCTTGACCTCATGATTCGCCACTCGGGGAATGGTGCACCTCGCCTGTATTTGTATAAAATGGGAAATTGTTGTTGGGGAAAACAATAAAAATTAAAAAGCATGTCCAAAGTTTTCCAATGAAGAAATTTAAGTGTAAGTACATACACAATAATAACTGATAACCAATGTTTTATTAATACTACATAAATCAATACCTAATGTCCATATTAATGATGGCACAATAAGTTGTGGCTATTGTGGCTAATGTGAAATTGTTTCCAATGTGAAGTTCATGTTAACGACATTCAAATGGACAGTTAAATAGACTAGATTGTTTGATTTCAAACTTTGTGCTGATGTATTATTACTATCTATTTTTGCTATAAAAAATAACAAATCACACAAATATGTTGACTGAAATGTTTATCATTTTATATTATTTATTTGTTCTTGGCTTAGGGGAATTTGAATATGAACCTTGGATAACCAAATCAGCTATTACACATCATATGGCTTAATTTGCATTTGATCCCCACCCCATTTCAACGCGTTTTATCACTTTATTGATTTTTAATTAATATTTTGACAGGGAGAACTTGACCAGACGGCTGAGATGTGGAACACACACAGGATCCGACCCTCCAGGAATGTCCGTGTGTCTAGTGGGCGTCCCATGCTAATGTACTACACACCTCAGATTTGGGGTACAGAAGACAAACTATGCACTACTGTTGATGATGATGAAATGACTGTATGCAACAGCGAAGCTGAATTCCGTTCCACCATACCCTGTGACCCAGATGTTTATGAGTTGTGTGTGGATATCATGAGAAGAGACAACCTAACTCAACCACTTGACGTTTATCATGCCGTAAATTTGTACCTCCACCTTCAACGGGAGATCATGGTGTTGTTTTGACCGTGACATTCATAACCTTTGGTCTTATAACAACCTTGACATAATTTCTATCATTTTATATTTGTAAATTATCAGTTGAGAAACCATTTTCTGTTCGTTTGAATACAATTGATCTTTATTCCATTACTCATAAAACAAGTGACATCATACAATATACATAAATCTGATTTATATTCTATTGAAGTTGGATGAAAAGTAAGTTTTTCAATCGCATAAGAATGCTCGTCCCTCATAATGTTCCTCATGTATAGTACATTCCATCTTATGAGAATTGTTTCAATACTTTTAAACATGACAATACAAAACTGTTTGTTTCATATTTGACAAAGATTAAAGTAAAAATGTACTTGCAATATTTTTTCTTTGAGCAAAAGTTGCAAAATATTCTTTTCAATATATATATTTTCCAGAGAACGATTGCTTTTATGAATTAAGTTGTAATATGCCATTGAATTATATGCTGATGTATTTGGGAATTAATAAATAATAGATACCGTATTGTTTATACATCAAGTCCAGTATAAAGTCTAGTCTAAAAAAATCTCAAAATATACAGTACACAAAAAAAGTCGTTTGATAAACTCACTCGAGGATTTATTGGAAAGTCTTTAAGAAGGTTGTGTGTATTCAGGTTTTATTTAGTTTAATAAGGGAAATTTGGTATTGTTATCATGGACCCAGTAGAGGTTCTATATGATCTTATCCTAGTTCTGATTGATGGAAGTTCATTCCATGAAATGAATTATTGTACACTATGTATATACTGCAAAGACATGGAATTATCAAATCAACGCATGTTTTACGAGTAGAAATGAGTATTGAATACTAAAATTCCCATATGAGTAAATGAAACAAAAACGTTGTTGCATTCAAGTTTAAAAAATATATATATATATTGTTTTGGCAAACAGTAAAAATGCAAAACATGGTGCCTGAATACATTACAAAATACTTTTGGCAATGATATATAGTATACACGATACATACAATAATGCTGCAAATAATAAGTATCATCTTTAAACAGAACTTACAATGTATACAAAAAAGGTCAATAAAAGCATTCACTTTGTGTCTTCAACTGGCTCAACATGGGGTACAGCCTTGATTAGAAAGTCAATGTCAAACTTCTTTCATGAGACACACAGGTGTGACCCCTTTAAATCCATATTTCTGAATAAATTTAGTCTTGATGTGGATATTTTTTTTTTCATACATATTAAAACACGTTTCACTTCCTACTGCTCAATAGGTTATGAAACTCTCTTGAAGTTGGTTCAAACTTTTGAACCTGACTGTGTTAATATACATCTAGACGGACATTAGAATTTGAACAAAATTACCATCAATAATGCACTGCATTAATTTACATTGATATAAGGAAGGACCAACTAAATTTTTGTGTTGGAAATCATCAACCATATACTTTTTATTAATGTATTTTAATAATAATATTTTTATTATTATTTTTTAATTATTTGACAATTTTGCACATAATGCAAATTATTCTATGTTCAATCTGCATTTAAATTAAAACAATCTTAAATATCTCGTGGATCGTCCCTGTCTTTCTAAAAGTTGTTTTGATAGTTATTATTAACCCCTGAGATTACCGAAAGGGTCTTCAAAGCTTATTTTTGCATAAAGTGATTTTCTGAACACTTTTTGGTGATCCACTTCCATGATAACCCTAATCAACATTATATTTTCTTTATTAAGAGTAACATTATAAATTACTTGAAAATGCACACACATGGGCGAGTGCAAGGAGTCATGCATTCTTCAATGCCCCTGGGTGACACATATATTCTGGTATCTGAGAAGCAATTACACATCACCGGTCAAGCACAAGACCCCCACCCCCGGTCAAAATTAGTATTCCAGCAAGCAGCAGTCCAGCACTCTCCTTATGATGACAGAGCAAGGCACACACAGTGACATATAGTTACACAGGGTTATAAGTTATATAGGGTTGAGAAACAGGTCAAAACACAAAAACGTTTTCAAACATCAATATTACCATGATACAAATAGTAGTGTTTAACCAACAAAAATGGGCACAACACAAAAACAATTGTTCAACATACAAACACTGTTGTGATAAATGATAAATGTATCTATCAATACACAATGTACATGTATGTGTCCAGAAACAAACGTTAGAAGAACTTTGAGGACAAGAAGGTTTGCTTTATTTACTACAGCTACATGTACATGTTCATGTAGGGTTACATTATGTCCATCCTGAGATATCCAGAAGGCAATATTGATTGCCATTCGCTTCTGAACTCACGATATGATGTGTATGTGGATGGCAGATCTAGTACTGGACCACAAGTATGTGCAACAGGCCTGCGAGCAAGTCCACTTAGGTCCTTGAATTCTACCAGAATCCTTGGAACAGAGATGATACTAGATGCTGTCAAGTACCGAAGCACTTTACCCAGACCCTCATTATCCTGTCCGCGAATGAACTGCATCAAAAATCTTAAGGCTTGACTTTGTTCCTTGGTTTGGGGATCTGCGGCGAGGAGATCGCATACTTTCTTAGAGGTAGGTTTTAAGTTGGAATACATGGATGTAATAGAATCCACGTTTGGGAAAGCACTGACCAGCGAATCTTGAACAACTCGCCGCATAGCTTCCAGGGCATAGTTGCTGTTTTGTATGATGCATTTATGTGCCATCTGCATGACAACAGGGCGAACCTGTTCCATCTTGTGGCATGACATCCCTCGCGGTCAAGCAGGTCTTCAAACACCTCATTGTCGTCATCGGAGAGATGACCAGCAGTGCAGACTTAACAACTTCCTATCGGTATCACTAAGAAACAATAAGAATGACTCACAAGGTCTTCGGTTGATACTGTCTCCTCTCCAAACATTAACGCCTGAAAGAAAGCTGGAGCCAATTGCAGCGGAAACACCTGATGATCGGTACCCTTTCGCTAATATACGGCCGACAGATTGCCATTCTTCTAGTCCGTACTCTGGACTTAGTGATGGCACTCTATAATCCTCTCATCTGCCGAAGTAGAAAAGAAAGAAACCCAAAAGGCACTGTATGCCTCCCTTGACACTCCTGCTGCATCTTCACCAGCCTCATCCACAAAAGTAACCTTTATGGACATATTAATGATTTCTGGTGTCTTGAAAATCGCTATCATCTCCCTCTGAATGTGTATTCGATGCAGACGTATGTTCATGCAATTCCCATCAGGCATGGTTGTTGGTAATGATTCGACAAATGAATCATTTGTGTTTATTTCTGGCTGGGTTGGTTCAGTGTGGGACGGACTGGAGACAGACTTAGATGGGTTATCGTTCACTTTCACTGGGTAATCTTCATTTCTTGTCGCTTCTACAACAGATTCTGTGTCTGAATCAAGGTTAATCACAATTTCTTTAGATATTTCAGCCTGTGATGGGGAAGTGGCACATGGCAAAGTGTCATCAAGTGGAAAAACTTTGTCATTGGAAGCTTTGCCGAGCTTCACTTCTCCGTCGCTATCGTAAATGTTTGGAGATTTTCTTAGTTCACTGTCGTCATCGCAGGAGCTATCTTCTGAAGATAAGGGTTGGTTCACATGTGAGTGCTTTGTGCATACGTAAAGTCTCAATATTTTAACGCTTGTCTCTTCATGAAGCTCAGCAATAGTCGATGTTCCCATGCCACAGCCTCGGAAGTCTTGCACTGAGAAAGTGAATTCATCCACTGTTCCCTTCTTTGATTTTCCATTTGGAAAGAATAACATCTTTCCCGTTTCCAATATGACATCTTCTCCTTCATTTTTTCCCACTACAAGTTGTCGAGTACCACCCCCCTTCTGGCTTCTAACCTGCTTGTATGATTGATCTATTTCATCATAATCCAACCATCCCAATTCTATACGTCTATTCTTTTTTTGAGCGTTTGTGTTGCCTTTTGATGACTTTGAATGACTGTCACTGTCATCCGACTGGTTCTTTCTTCTTCGATTGGACAGTTTGGTCATGAGCCTATCGAGCACAGTGCTAGTGGGTTCAGTGGATGTTTTCTTTTGTAGCTTTTTACAGAACGAAACTGCTGCCAATCTGTCGCCGTATGCAGGTATGTATTTCTTCATTGAAGTGTCATCCATCAGTAGTAGTGTGCTACAGTCAATCTACAAATCAAATAAATACAATTAGATATTAAATTATAATGGTGGGCTACAGTGTATACAGGGGTCAAAAAAGGGTAACGATTCAAATTCCTTAGGGGACCAGCCTATTTAAAAGCAGATTACAGCCCTGAGCATTTTGACACCTTTTTTTTTCCGAAAATGACCCAACAATGAGTTGGTGCCGCCCCCCAATTTTTTTTTCTCTACACATTTCTATTGATTTTGATGTTGTTTTCTTTATGTTAGGTCAAGGAATTCGATGAGTGTGATTATTTTCATTTAATGGTACATCCCATATGTAAAGTTGAGTTTTTCCAATTGTTTTGACTATGTCTACAAGATTACATCACCATACATGCATATTAATAATCTCAGGTATACTATGGATATATAAAACGGATACAGCCAGTTGATTCATTGCAGTATGGACGGGTTACAGTCTTATAGACTTCAAATGGAAAGTAGTGTAGTAACATTCACACACATGATGTTCACAGAATATGGATTTACAATTGTATTATATTTAATGAAAACACAGCCCCGAATCCATTGTTTATGGTGGTTCAAACAAACATCTTTGATAATTGCCAGAACATCCTTTTAAAAAGGTTAACATTTTATGGTCATGTGACCTCACAGGTTTGGTAAAAACTATACAAATAATGAAAAATTCACATATAGGTTGTACCCTGAAGTGAAATTAATCACTCTCATTGAGTTCCTTGACCTAACATATACAAACCAACACCAAAATCAATAGAAAAGGGTATACTTAGAATAATAAAGGTATGAACATAATCAACTCCAAATGACAATTTTCAGGAACCCCCCCCCCCCCCTTTAGACCCACTCACCCAAATTATTTGTTTGGACAACATCAACTAATTTTGGGGCTGATTTTGATACAATAGGTGTCAAGATACTGAGGGCTGCACCCTGCTTCAAATAATTGATGATTTTGGAAGACTGCATTTATTACAATAATCTAGTTTTACATAAGCTTTAACCTGTGAAAATTTCATCCATTTCGGCATTCATATTTTTCAAGAAAACAGTGAAGAACTATTTATATTTTATCAGTTTATTCATAACATGCTTGATTTTGATTGATTACAACTGAAATCAACAGCATTTCAGGTAAATTTGTACAAATATCCCCTTTGTAAACAGTACTTTTCAGATTGAACATTTGCTTTATTTTCTATTGGCCCATCTTCCCCCCTCCCCACTTTTCCCCCATTGAAATGTGGCAAATTTTGTCCTGCATCTCAACAATGTTGGATCTCAACATTTGACAAACAATGAAAGTTTTCCGAGATATGTCATCATCTGTGTAACAACATTGAACTGGTGTGTATACACCAGGACACGCTATCATGTGTCTTGGGTTGTTTCCCAGGCCAATGGATACATCTTTGTCAAATGATGAACACTTTAGACACACACATATTGTAATGCATGTACCTTTTCATGTATTCCATTGTTTGAAATATAATGTGCATGCTCAGAATTACAATGGAATATTCCCCCTACATGTATGTATTCTACCACCTCACGTCCCAGAGTCTCCTATATTAGAGATCATTATTGTCTTGTCATGCTCCTAACACACATACAACTGTTTTTTTAAAAGGTTATGGTGGACATAATAAGAGGCACTCTTTAGAGTGGGTTTAATAAATTGTGTAATTTTTATATAAAAAATGTACCCACTCTAAATAGCACCCTCCCTTGGTGTCCATTAAATACCTCAAAAAGGCTTACGGGTACCGTATAACATGTTTAATGAGGGTTAAACTGTGAAAACAGAATCTTGTTTTGATACCAAAAAAATTAAACACAGGGATATTACTTAGATATCGACATGAATTAATACCTTGTCATCTCGAATAGCTTGAAGATCATCCACGCCTCTTTCCTTTAGGAAATCTATTAGGTCTGCCATGATGATTCTTGTTTCAAAAACCTGTGTCATGGCAGAAACATGATATCATATATCATCAAACCCAATTTTTTTGACCCCTCTTCATACTTTAAATGGATCGTGAACCATTTTGGATGTTTTTTTTTTTAAATGTACGAAAAAATGTCAACTAGGAATAAATTCAAACTCAAACCAAAGACGTTTAAACCATTACAGTACACACCAATTGCAATATGTTTCATTTAATTCAAGTGTATACAAATGGTGTAGGTCTACAGCAGACTTCCGAATTTTCTGTTTTTAAGAAATTTGGTGTGGGATTATTTCATCCAGTGTGCAATATAGAGTCTCTTGTGAATTAACAGCCATTCAGAAAACACAGGAACTTGATTCACACAGACTTTAATGAAGGAAACATAAGTCAAAACAGAGAACAGCAATCCCACAAAAACAAGAAAACGGAAAATTTGGATGCCTGCTACAGGTTTGCAAATGGTGTCAAAGAATAAAAACAGAAGAAAAGGAAAACTGCATAATTTATTATTATATACTTGAAAATATTTCAGAACATTAAAAATCATTATCAATCATATCAACTCTTTCAATTGTAACGTTATGTGAACATTTTCTTGTTACTATAGATCTAGGCCTATAGAATATTTGTCTTCTGATTGAGTGAAAAATGCCAGACAAAGAGTAGAGGGAAACATTTGGAAATAGGAATAGGCATAGGTCTATATATTATTGGTAAATACTTGCTGGCAAACTAACTCCTTACACAGACTTATCCCCTTTAAACTAACCCTCTTATGCAAACATACATGTACTACTAGCAAACTGTACTAGCCCATTATTACATCAACTTGCTCTCTAGAGTGTGATGACTGAGTGTCACATGTTTTATTCTAAAAGTAGCCCTATGTACATCAACATGGTTCGTGGTACAGTGTGTGTTATACTGTGTTTGCACTTTGGAAGATATCACCACATTTTGCAAAGTTACGTTAGTGCTGATTTAGAAATGCATTGACAATCATTTATTCATTATTGCATTATATTTACGTCAGGCTAGGCTACTGTATCGGCGAGAGCATTCACCTCATTCAACCAACCTACCTTCAATCAAAAGACAATAGTAAAACGGTCAGATCGGTAGCTGTAAACTTTAGTTCTGAGTAGGTCTTTGCAAACTGCAGGTTTAATCTCACCACACAGTGTGCTTAGTACTAGTCGTCGTATACGTATAGGAGCTGTTTAACGTTACTGCTACTACTACTAGTACATAGTAACTATTTTGTCACTCAAGTGCTATGTACGGCCGGAGCGATCGAGCGGTCACAGCATGGCCACCAAGCCATGTGCAAAAAAAAAATCTCGGGAAAACGAAAAATTACCAAAATAAACTCGGGAAAACGAAAAATGAAAAAAAAAACTCGGGAAAACGAAAAATGAAAAGAAAAAAAAACTCGGGAAAACGAAAAATGAAAAAAAGAAATCTCGGGAAAACGAAAAATGAAAAATAAAATTCTCGGGAAAACGATTTTTTTTCTTTTTCGCATGTCACTTCCCGGGCTCCGTACCTAACTCCCTAAGCACTGTTACTGAACAATAAAAATCCTCCAACTGCTTTTGTTGTCCAGGGAGTTAGGGTTAATGCATATCTTGATTCAAAGAGAGTAACATTATCAACAATACCAGAATGGTAAAATCACCTTTTTGAGGATAGGGCACGAGATGAGATGCTGTACTGTAACTCCACTCTGAATATTAAATGTGCAACTCTCCCACAATTGGAACAAGTGTATATACACGGAAGTAGGTTGAATAGATGATATCATGCGTGTATTTTTATAGTAACCTACCTAATTGTGTCTGTTTGCAGGGGCAACCTCGCCTTCAAATGTCATTGGATTGTAAGTAAATTAATGGAAAAAGCTACGTCCATTTATTTATTCCTTATGTCAGGAATGAACTTTTCTTTGGAACTATCAGATTATTTGGCCTTCTCGCTGGTGCATGCAGCATGTAAGCTACAGAGTGTGGTTGTGAGAATTACAGCCTCGCTTTCGTGTTTATCGTGACTAAGGCGAATGGGCCTACAGGTAGTTATAATGATAATGTGGCAGGGATGGATTTCCAAAAGAGAAACCCTTTGATAGAAAGGCGACGTATTCAGCTATGAGGTAATAAAAGCTATAATTAATGACCTTCAAAGTACTACCAAAGCTTTCTGCTGCCTCAGAATAAAAATGATGACCTGTTATAATGGGGGAAAAGTACTTTTTCTTTTGACAAAACTCCTATAGAAAGCACAGACCGTTGTTAAACAATCCTTGCCTCCATGAATAATAAATACTGTAACTGTGCAGCCATCTTTTTTTTCTCCCATACAAATCAACGTGACCAAAACGAGGCTGGCAGGAAAATAGTCTGGCCCGTCTAGGTGAGAAATTTGGCAAAAATGGCTGTGGCATGAAACAGGTAGATAAAGTCAAGGACTCATGTCATATTAAAGATGTATCGCCTGCGTTTTTCACTATATTAACGGCAGCTTTCGCTATGCTATTTTGCTTGAGGAAGTGAATACAAATACTGTAAAATGAGACATTCCTCAAAAGACATTTCTCTTAAATATGTACGGAAATTAATTTATGATGGATCATAACGGTTGGCCGTTTTTGTACTGTAAAACCAAGCTTCTGACATCTATTTTGTGAAGTATATCATTTTGTTCTTTTCGAAAAGGAAATTATCAGTGTTCAAATGAAAGCAAACATTTCCTTAAATTTCCAGTATAAAAGGGCCATGCATATTTAATGCATCAAAACTATAGAAGAACAAAAATCTAAATGTACGCATATATGCAAATTACACTTTCACCAATCACAGACGACCACTTCAAACGTAATGACGTAAACACTGACCAATGAGGAACAACGTCGCCATGTTTGTGTTTTGGACATTTATATGTAGGAGTTTGCAATATACAGGTAATCATAATGATCATGTGGCAGACACATGATCTTTTTTTTTATAATCGTGTTCCCCCTTCCCCCTTTTTCTGCGACCCTGACAAAGAGACATTTATATTAACATAACGATAATGTGGCGGGGATAGATTTTCAAAAGAGAAAATTAAATAATCACCCGTTGATAGAAAGACGACGTATTCAGCTAGGAGCTATTGAGCTGTGGTAATAAAATCTATAATGATCTCCAAAGTACTAGTAAAGCATTTTGCGGCCTCAGAAAAAAAAATGATGACCTGTTATAATGGGGGGAAAGCAATCAGTCTTGTTTGTGACATTTGGACGAATTGGGATGGATATTAAATAAATCAACTTCACGAGTCTATGTCGTCGACTAATATTTTCAGCAACATGAGGCCTAATTTCAACAGGAAAAATTAAACAATTGTGCAAAACATTTTATCAACCTTATTTTATGAACCTATTAAACATCAAACCAAAAACTTAAATAAAAAACAATTAACAACTCAAATTAATAAATCCAAAAAAAATAAAAATAAATAAATGAATAAAAGTGTTTCTTTCACTGCAAAAGCCGTGGTGTTAAAAGTACACCCACTGGTGTTCTTCGTCCAACACCATGAAAGAATTAAATTCACATCACTAGTGTTTAATTTGATACTCCAGTATTTGCAGACTAAGCTTATGAGGGAGAGACGGACGCCTACACAAAATATAAGGTATAAGCCCTACTCTGGTCGCTCATTGCCCGGTAGGCGTGTGTGTCCGGGGGGACACTTAGTGTTCTTGGTACGGCATCAGAACTTCAGGGGGTCGCAATTTGGGTGATTTTATAGGCGATGAAAAAAGTCCAACAAAAATCCATTGATGCTTTGTCGGGGTTGGGGTGAGGTGGGGTGGTGGTGGGTACGGGTACGAACGACAACACCCACGGGTTATGCAGCTATAGGGCCCACGGGTCTTTAGATTGGATCTTGGGTGTATCATTGTTATGGGGGAGAGGGGTAAAACCATGTTACCGGTATGTCACTTTGTAAATGTACAAGTCAGCATTCACAGTTTCAATTAGCAGATCAACTCATCTGTACAGACAGGATGTACTGGAGAACAAGGATTTCGTAGATGGAACATCAATGACACTAAAATGAAAGCGCTAATTTATGTTTTTCTTCGACAATTTATTTCATCAGTGAGGGAACAGGGACCAAAGCCTCTCTTTTATTAGGACTTTGATGTTTCGGATTAAAATATAAATATTCAATCCATTTTGAAGATTATTGGTGGGAATTATTTATGGGAAATTGTTTGACAAATATTTATACAGGCTATTTCGTAAACCTTTGAATAAAGTGTTAACGTGGACCGCAGTCCAAGATTTGTGTCATGTGCCAAATAATAAATTGAGGTATAGTGGTGATCCTATGGACCATCATGACTAGACATAAAGTGTGGGTTCATTATGTTGCCTCCCCCCGCCCCCTCATCGGGTTTACTTTATCAATTAAAATCAATGTTCCAATGAAAATTAAACTTCCGTTAAAAGGAAAGCTGCCGTTAAAATAGCGAAAAGCACAGGCGATACATCTTCAATAAGAAGTAGTTGTAATTGACAGTTATTTACTTTTTTTACCTTTTTCATGCCGCGGTCAAATTCCCTGCACTCGAGTATGATTATAGTGCTATTTCTCATCTCGAGGGGCCAGACTATTTTCCTGCCAGCCTCGTTTTGGTCACGTTGATTTGTATGGGAGTAAAACCAAGATGGCTGCACGGTTATAGTATTTATTATTCATAGAGGCAATGATTGTGTAAAAATAGTCTCTGCTTTATATTGTTGTGTATTTCGTTCAACAAGTTGTATTGTTTAACTGCGACATCATGATATAAGTCTACATGTATAATTCTGGCACAGCTATCGTGTATTGGCTAGTGTCCAAAACAGACTAGTGCTGTCAATTGTTAATGGCCCTACGTGTGTGGGTGGGAGGTGGGGGAGATGACGCCATATTCATTGTGTTGGTTCAGAACAAAATTATAAAATTAATTCATTTTTTTATGGCAACTATACAGTCATAACTCATTTGTAACTGAGCCAAAGTCAGAGATAACGAGTTAACCAGTCCATCAACATGTTTTAACCCTTTCGATCCCACGGGCTCTAAAAAGAGCCTTTGTTGTGATACGCTTCCTTCCGTGGGCTCTAAAGGTGCCGGGAATCAGCATGCCCTTGACGACCACGGCGACCGTCACCACCTGAAAATGCTTGAGTGGTTTTTGGGGTTGGCGCCCTCTATTGACAGGAATGAAGTGTATAAAAGTTTATGAAAAGAAAAGTGCGTCACTTTGCGGTTCCCGGTGCTAGCGTCCACTCGCTTCCACAACGGTCAGTTTAATTTAGTTGCAATCATGATGGAAACGGACATAAATGATGGCATTTTGGCTGAGATTTTGGCAGACAGTGGCTCAGAATCAGATAACGAAGTAACGGATGACGACAGCACATTAAGTACAAATTCCAGCGGAATTCGTTGAACTTGAAGAGGTAGGCCAAAATCACAGTAAAAATGAATAACTAATAACAGTTAACGTTACTCTTCCTGGCCCAATGCAAATTAACGTAATTCACTTATTTTCCTAGGCTATAGCGTAAATAGCGTTACAACTGTTGGAGTTGAGTAATGTAAATTTAGAAAATGGATCCCTTTAATATGATTGACCAAATCCCCACCCCCTGGACTGGGTCAAAAAAGTCAAGTGAAAATGTACAATTATTAGTAGTTTTTTGGGAATGTTGGGGTAATATTTGTATTCATTGAAACAGCAAGTTGATGTATAGATATAGCATAGAAATTTTGACATTTACCCATAGCCGGTCGTGCTGTTTAGCGTTAACAGGCTGAAAATGCACTCTTAGTCTCAAGCTTCCAAAAGAATAGCCTTGTATTCGAAAGGCCCTCATAAGTCGTATTATGCAAGACGTTGGGTGAATTCACATTCACAATCCCACATTAAAACTAAAATTTATCGACAACGAGTTTTGGAGAGTGGATGGAATCTGCCATATTTTTTTCTCAGCACAATATTCGTTTTGCGCATGACCCCCTGTGGCCTGTGCACATGCAGCATTGAGATATTGTATTTACAAAGGACCGAGATTAATCCTCCTTTGCCTTGTTTTTCTGTTGCAGCCGACCTACCAAGGTGATAGCCGACCGAGATCAAGGAGGACGACAGGAAAGTTAGATTTCCGATCTGGTTGGGAACGACGAGACCATTACGAGTGTGGGACTGTGCAGTTCACTGGAAATTCTGGCCCCACCGGCGACTTTGCCACACTGTCGGCAGCAGAGATCTTCAAGCTGTATTTTTGTCAACTTGTGTGGAATATGCTCGTCGACGAGACTAATCGCTATGCGCAGCAAACAATAGACTCGAATCCTGATGAACAATTCTCCTGGCACCCAACCAACATTCCAGAAATGATGGCATTTGTGGCACTTCTCATTGCTATGGGCATAAACAAATCCTCTCAATACAAGATGTACTGGTCGACATCTGAAATTCTTCACATCCCATTCTATCCGTCGATCATGTCCCGTAATCGGTTCAGTTCAATTCTGTCGGTTCTCCATCTCAAATAACCAAGCTGTATTTTTGTCAACTTGTGTGGAATATGCTCGTCGACGAGACTAATCGCTATGCGCAGCAAACAATAGACTCGAATCCTGATGAACAATTCTCCTGGCACCCAACCAACATTCCAGAAATGATGGCATTTGTGGCACTTCTCATTGCTATGGGCATAAACAAATCCTCTCAATACAAGATGTACTGGTCGACATCTGAAATTCTTCACATCCCATTCTATCCGTCGATCATGTCCCGTAATCGGTTCAGTTCAATTCTTCGGTTCCTCCACATCTCAAATAACCAAATTCCTCGTAGAGCCTTGGCTAAACAGGGACAAACTTTCCAAAGTTCGGCCCTTGATAGAAGTCCTCGTCCCAGTTTCTCAACCTGTATAACCCTGCGCAGAATCTGTCTCCAGACGAGAGTATGTTGAAATTCAAGGGACGCTTAAGTTTTGTTCAGTACATGCCTAACAAACCTATAAAACGGGGTATTAAAGCCTTCTCCTGAACGAGTCCAAAACAGGATACACGTGCTTGGAAACTGTACACAGGAGCCGACGACACCCAAACTGTTTATGATGCAGACGTAGATTTCAAGTCATCAGACTGCCATCCACCAAACCCAACAGTTGCAGGAAAAGTCGTCATTGATCTGGTCCATGGACTTGAGAATGAAGGGACACGTAATATATTGTGATAATTACTATACTAGCCCAGCTCTTGTAGCTAAACTTGCTAAACTAGGATTCGGATGTTGTGGAACTGTTCGTTACACTACACAGGAATACCCCAGGCCGCAAAACCCAAAAACCATAAAAATGAAGAAAGGAGATGACCCATTTTTTGGGTGAAAGGTGGAGCAATTGTGTATCGTTTGGCAAGACAAAAATCTGTAACACTTTTTAACTAATGTAGGCAACACTGATTTGTCCCAAAAAAGCAAATTCGGTGTAATAAGAGCACAAGTGGATTTTGTGGATGTTATGAAGCCCAATTGTATTGAAGATTACAACAAAAACATGGGTGGAACTGATCTTGCCAACCAATGTTTTCAGTACTACAATCATACACACAGAAGCTTGAAATGGTGGAAAGAGTTTTTTCCATATGCTGAATATCTGTATTGTCAATAGCAGAGTAATATTCACCAGCATAGCAGGGAACAAAAATGTCAGTAACCTTGATTTTCGCATAGGGATTGTACAGGGCTTGCTGTTGGGTTGGGAACGTAACGCAACAAGTCAGTTGAGATACCATATTCCTATTGAGTTGACAGGGCAACAGCACTATCCTGGCAAAACCCCCAATGGAAAGAAACGCGACTGCATTGTTTGCAGTAACCGAAAATTAGGCAGGCGAAAACAAACAAAGATGATCTGTAAACAATGTACACAACCTATGTGCATAGTTCCTTGCTTTGAGAAATACCACATCACTTGATTTTAAATCTATACTATTTGCCTTCAAACCCCCCCCCCCCGTTCAATGTTGGGAATGGTCGGACAAGCTGCAGATTACAGTCCAAACCAACATTGAATTGGGTTGTGATGTATGTACACTGAATGGTTCATTTCCAAGTAGAAAACAAAAAAAATTCCCCAAAAATCTCATCCAAGTTATTGTTTTTCACATGGAAAAGAAATCTTATACATGTACCGTATTTGCATGAAATATCACCCATTTGTATTACTTTTCTTCAGTGTAAATACTGATCTAAATATTTTATTGTTTTGCTTTTATACTTAAAATCTGCACAATATTTTCCTCCTTTGTATACTCATTTTACCATCAGTTTAACATACAAATATATTTGAGCCATTTGGTATGTACAGTACACATGTAAAAAAAAGTGTCTATTACTGCAGAGTGAGGGCGCACTTCAATGAAATTGTGAAAAACCCACTGGTGCTGAAGTGACATTGGGCTCCCTAATTACTGTGGTAAAGAGGGTACTCTCTTACATAACTGGCTGGTAATGAAAGGGTTAAATGCTGTTGTATTCAACCTGACATCATGAAGATCATGCAGTGAATAATGTCGACCGTTGCAGTAATGGCCGATTTTCACCGGTTGTGTAAATTCCCATCTTATGTATACATGCAATCATCAAAATTAATTAAATTTTCATGTGCCAGGCTACCGGGCCTATTTTCCCTACACTACAAAAAATTGTGATGTTAAAAACACAACACCAACTAGTTTTGTTGTTGTTGTTGTTGTTGTTGTTGTTTTGGCAGGTTGTGATAACCAAGGACTGCTGCAAAGGGATGATGTACAAGTGTGTAAAGCCCGGGAGGGGAGGGAACATATAAATCCACACTTTTTGTCAAGTCTTGATGGTCCATAGGATGGCCCCACCTCAATTTTGTTGACCCAGAAATCTTTTACTACGGTCCGCGTTAAAACTTTATTTAAAGGTTTACAAATTATTCAAATATGTCCCCAAAAATACAAAAATCATCTAAGAAACGAAACATTCCCTCCCAAACAAAAACAAAAACATTCCACCAATATTTAGTGGGTTTTCAAAATGCATTTAATATTTATATTTTAATTCTAAGTCCTAAAAAAGAGAGGCTTTGGTCCCTGTTCCCTCACTGATGAAATAAATTGTCGAAGAAAAACATAAATTAGCGCTTTCATTTTAGTGTCATTGATGTTCCATCTACGAAATCCTTGTTCTCCAGAAAAAATCCTGTCTGTACAGATGAGTTGATCTGCTGATTGAAGCTGTGAATGCTGACTTGTATATTTACAAAGTGACATAACATGGTTTACCCCTCTCCCCCTATAACAATGATACACCTAAGATCCAATCTAAAGACCTGTGAACCCTATATAGCGGCATAGCCCGTGGGTGTTGTCGTTCGAACCCGTATCCACCACCACCCCACCTCACTCCAACCCCGACAAAGCATCGGTCACACAAGTATTCTTATATACTTCAGTAAATATTTATAGTTATTGCGGGTACTAATGCCACAGTCTAGACGAGCATCAGCCAATCGCAGACGTTCTTAACAAACTTATTACGTCATGTCATATTTCGAGGAGATTTGTATAGTTCTAATGTTGATTTTTTTTTTTTTCCCAGAGGACGAAAATTCTGCTGGAAATATTATTTTCCTTTTTTTACTAATTTTGCTAAGATTATAGCATTTTAGACAGATATATTTCAATGGATGTTTAGATGCCATTAACTTCATACCAAGTAAGTTTCATGTAAAATTGAATCATTTATGTTCTCTCATTATGCGTGTTAGTCCTCTCCCCAATATCTCTTTTCTTCCATTGCGTTGTTTTTGTTTAACAACCATTTGATATTTTTTCATTATTTTAATTGCCTCTGTCATCAGTATATTTACTACCTATCAGTATATCAACTACCTATTGTCTTGTCTATTGTCTGTCTGTCCTTTTTGTTTGTGTTTTTTGTCTGTCTGGCTGTTTTTAACAAGCTTCTGTTTATACAAACAGCCCCCATGCTCTATTTAATTAATTTATTTTGCTATGAATTTAACATTTACTGCTTCATCGTTTAATGCACTTTTAATATAAAGTTTGTTAATTCTTTGTTTGTTAAGTATGGAAATGAATGTGATGTAATTGACTTATTCTAGATTACCAATAGTGTCTAGTGTCTTCAGTCATCATTCACACAAGTATACAATTTACATTATGAAAACAAGCCTAATTGTGATTGACTTATTCTAGATTACCAATAGTGTCTAGTGTCTTCAGTCATCATACACACAAGTATACGGGTACACATTATGAAAACAAGCCTAATTGTGATTGACTTATTCTAGATTACCAATAGTGTCTAGTGTCTTCAGTCATCATTCACACAATTATGCAGGTACACATTATGAAAACAAGCCTAATTGTGATTGACTTATTCTAGATTACCAATAGTGTCTAGTGTCTTCAGTCATCATTCACACAAGTATACGGGTACACATTATGAAAACAAGCCTAATTGTGATTGACTTATTCTAGATTACCAATAGTGTCTAGTGTCTTCAGTCATCATACACACAAGTATACGGGTACACATTATGAAAACAAGCCTAATTGTGATTGACTTATTCTAGATTACCAATAGTGTCTAGTGTCTTCAGTCATCATTCACACAAGTATACGGGTACACATTATGAAAACAAGCCTAATTGTGATTGACTTATTCTAGATTACCAATAGTGTCTAGTGTCTTCAGTCATCATTCACACAAGTATACGGGTACACCTTATGAACACAAGCCTAATTGTGATTGACTTATTCTAGATTACCAATAGTGTCTAGTGTCTTCAGTCATCATTCACACAAGTATACGGGTACACATTATGAAAACAAGCCTAATTGTGATTGACTTATTCTAGATTACCAATAGTGTCTAGTGTCTTCAGTCATCATTCACACAAGTATACGGGTACACATTATGAAAACAAGCCTAATTGTGATTGACTTATTCTAGATTACCAATAGTGTCTAGTGTCTTCAGTCATCATTCACACAAGTATACGGGTACACATTATGAAAACAAGCCTAATTACCGCACACTTTCCTATTGGCAAATCCAGACGGGTTCAAATGGGCATGTCTCCTCTTTTATTTTTGAAAATAATAGAATGTATAAAAACATTCATTTTTAAACATCTCTATTCAACAAGCCACGGTCCTCCCCCCCCCCCCCCCGTGTAGTTTTTCCCAATTCAGTTATAAAGTGGGTAGACCGCGCCGATGCTATATCCATAGCGATGGGACTACCCTAGACTCGCTTGCTGAATATCCCCGCTGTAAAACATCGTAGCTGGTTTATGAGTAAATTACGAAGCCCGGGAAGGGACAGTGGTAAGAAAAAAAATTCAATGGAGTAATCCGTTCGCACGGATTAGTAATCCGTTCGCACAGTTTAGTAATCCGTTCGCACGGTTTAGTAATCCGTTCGCACGGTTTAGTAATCCGTTCGCACGGTTTAGTAATCCGTTCGCACGGTTTAGTAATCCGTTCGCACGGTTTAGTAATCCGTTCGCACGGTTTAGTAATCCGTTCGCACGGTTTAGTAATCCGTTCGCACGGTTTAGTAATCCGTTCGCACGGATTAGGAATCCGTTCGCACCGTTTAGGAATCCGTTCGCACAGTTTAGTAATCCGTTCGCACAGTTTAGTAATCCGTTCGCACGGTTTAGTAATCCGTTCGCACGGTTTAGTAATCCGTTCGCACGGTTTAGTAATCCGTTCGCACGGTTTAGTAATCCGTTCGCACAGTTTAGTAATCCGTTCGCACAGTTTAGTAATCCGTTCGCACGGTTTAGTAATCCGTTCGCACGGTTTAGTAATCCGTTCGCACAGTTTAGTAATCCGTTCGCACAGTTTAGTAATCCGTTCGCACGGATTAGGAATCCGTTCGCACAGTTTAGTAATCCGTTCGCACAGTTTAGTAATCCGTTCGCACGGTTTAGTAATCCGTTCGCACGGATTAGGAATCCGTTCGCACAGTTTAGTAATCCGTTCGCACAGTTTAGTAATCCGTTCGCACGGATTAGGAATCCGTTCGCACGGATTAGTAATCTGTTCGCACGGTTTAACAATCCGCCACACGCATGCGTTACACACAAACGTTAGTTGATTCAAGATGGCGGAGGTGAATGGAAGTAGTTGTTCTGATGATGACGTTATTGGTAAGTTTATCAATCTTCATCAGTCGCTGATTTTATAAGCAAATGGAAAGATATTAAGGCAGATAAGGTCACAAACTAAATGTATAGAAGTGTATCATTATTCGTGGTAACATTAATCACCGCTGATCCCCTAGGCTATGGCATGCACTGTGTACTGCATGGTGGCTCAACCGTCCATAGTGCAGTCGTAATAACGACCCGATAGTGATTGCTTGTGTGGGAGCCAGGGTTACGGTCGTGGGCTAAAGTTTGTGGTCACTGGGCCAACAGCTGAGTTCATCAGTTCGGTAATCAGTGTAAATCACAGTCATGGAAGTGCATGCATAGTTTGTTTAAAAATATTTTTTAATATTTCACACAAACACCGTCAACTTTATACACAATCACAATCCCATGACTGACTTCATGATGAAATGAAAATTACAGATTCTGATGAAATACACATTACATAATAATATATAAATTGATATTTATTCATTTCCGTGTCATAACTGCAATTATCATCAGAACTTGTTTTTTTTTTTTTGTTATGCCACAGACAGTAATTGATGTATTTTGATCCATTATGACAGCATTGAAATAAATGTGTGAAGTGAAATACACTTTTCACCACTATAAGTTTTGGTAGAGTTGAAAAACTCAGTTTCACTGTTTGTAGTTGTTGCAAATGATAAAGTTCCATGCCAGCACAAGTACACTTAAATTTTAACATTTAGTTTGATTTCCATGAAATTAATTGATAATTTTTAATCTCAATTTGCAGATATACCAGCTTCTGAGAAGTGTTTTTTCAAGTTTCTTACAGAGGAGAGAAAAGTACCTGAAGAAACAGTGAGGATGATGGTTGCAGAGAAGGTTTGTATACAAGATAACTGCTAAGCTCATTTAAGTTATTTAAAATCATAGTTTTATAAAGTTTTAATTCAAAAGCCACCATGCAATTAGAAAAGAAGTAAAAATGTTACTACTAAAAATGTTACGAGGCCAGCACTTGCATTGATTTCTTGGATTGTAAAATAAAATTGAATGATTACCAAAATTCAGCATGTTTGCTGTATAAAAATATTTATTTTCTGTTTATTCTATTATGAATTAAGTATTTTTTTTTTCACAAAAAGTTTAAATGTTTTCATTTTTGGTTTTATTCTTAGCTGGACTGTGAGACAGTAGCTGATATGTCTGATACAGATCTACAGAGATTTTTACCAAAGCTTGGTGACAGAATAGCAGTACGGCAGTATTGTGGCAGGGAAAGGGAAGTCATGAAGGAAGGAGATATTTGTAAGGCAAGCCTGAAATTAATGGACAAAATTCGGAACAAAAAACGTAAATTCTTTGGTGGAAACTCAAAGGACAATCGAAGTACCAAATTGAGTGGAAATACAAATGCTGTTAGACAGAAACGCCGTTTTGAGATTGGTTGGAAGAATTTCAATGGGATAGTTTTTTCTCAGGTCAGGCAACAAAGAGGAGGTGGGACTAGACATCTTACACTCGATAAAGATGTAACTATGGCCGAGATAAAAGACATTGCCACAAAACTGTTCTTTCCAAATGGAAAATCCAAACTTGGAAAAGTAAAAGAGTTTGAAATTACGCTAATGGACCAGCAGGATGATGCTTTGGATCCATCGATAACATTGCTTGAACTTATCGAGCGCGTTAAGTTAAAAATGTTAAGAGTTTACATGTTTACCAAGCATTTAGAAGAACCAGATGAAGCTCCCAAGTCATCCTCCAACAGTACTACACACAGATCAGCTGTTCCAACGAGCACACCTGAGATACCTCAGATGAGAGATCAATCAGATGAAGGGGACCAAACAAACATCGCAGGAACTTCTGGACCTTCTCGTATTTTTGATCATTTTGTCTTCAGATGATGAAGTCCTGTTCGGAGGTTCGCTGCTCACTGATGATATGTTTCATGACACTTTACCTTTTGAAAATGTCAGTGAAACATTGCCTCCCCAGAATACCTTAACGCCAGCAAATAACATTGAGAAACTCAAAATCCATCGGGGCCATGTTTTTGGAGAACTTAACACAGCCGTTAAGAACAGTGTAATAAATGTAAATGATATCATTGAAGTAGAGATGATCTTACCCAATGGGACATCTGAGAAAGGAGAAGATAATGGGGGCGTCCTTAGAGATGCCTTAACAGAATACTGGGAGATATTTCAGAAAAAATGTACAACTGGAAGTACAATAAAAGTTCCTGTTACCCGACATGACATGAAAGAAACATGGGAACATGTTGCTGCAGTTATGATTATTGGATATAGAACTGTGGGCTATTTCCCTATTAAACTTGCAAAGCCATTCATAAATTATTGTTTTGGACATGAAACACAGGAAGAAGAACTTATCAAGACATTCTTGCAGGTTATCCCAGACCACGAGAGGAAGATTATTGAGCAGGCTCTTAAAGATTTTCAGAGTGTAAGTAACGATGACGAATTTTTTGATATTGTGACGGAACAGGGGCAAGTCTAGTCCAGCCTAGTGGACTGTTGCGAGTTTACTGCGTCTTTCGCCAGCGACGCTATGCGCCGGTCTGCGTCGCGTGGGGTCTGCGCCGGGCAGTTAAGCAGCAGCACTGGCGGGGTCAGAGGGCAGTCGGAGATTAGAGTTCAATAGGGGAACAGTGCTATATTGATGCGTTTATCGCTGTGATTTGTCGCTTGACTGGCTGGGCCGTGTGTGTGGGATTGTGTGCGTTCAGTGTAGGCTGGAACTGCGGAACTCCCTGGAGTCGCCGACAGCTAGCTGCGGGTAGAGCGAGGTAATATAACTTTGTTTGGGGAAGGATTGTTTTGGGAACGTGAGTGAGCGTGAGTGTTGGACCTATTATTGGGAAGGCTGAGGAGCATAGTAGGGTTGAGGATTACATGCTGTTTGTAGTACACCTCTGGTGGGATTGACGGCTGGATTGTATTCCTATTACCTTTGTGCTTGCTAACCCGGTGAGGTTCATTGGTTGTAGCGCTCTGGGTTCCTGTGAGGGTTATGGTAATCCTCTGGTGTAATCAACCCCGTTAGATAATCTGTTACCGATATTTCACTTGATCTGTATTGTGGTTAATATTATAACCTGTTGTGAGGTATACCTGTTACAGGGCTAGGCTGGCAGTGAGCTAGCCTAGTTGAGGCACACTGGTTTTAAGATTCGTGGTGAGGTTTACCACGAGGTTATTCTCACTGAGGTATATTGTGAGGATTGTGTATATAAAGTTATTGAATTGTATTTAAAGAAGGCAACGAGGTGAGGTTTACCTTATCTTTGCCATTGTAATTTGATACAAGACTTTATAAAAGAATCATTGATCAGAATAAACCATTTAATTACTGTCTTTGGTAACACTGTTTCCGTGTGAGGTTTATTGAGATTACTGGTAATTGCTCTAATTCCATTGAGGTATAATCATTCCCTAGGCGGTGGTACATTTCCACCAAAACGAACTGCCCCTTGGCTTAGTCCGCCGTTCGTTAATTATCCCCCTTGTGTTCGGGTAGCCGCTCACCCGTGCGCAAGGTTAATAAATATTTTTGTTGGATAATAGGCGCTGGTCGGTGGCCCTGGTTCAATAAGATCAGTCCCTTGGGTTTCCCCCGGCGTCGAATAATAAACCGCCACAAATGGTGTCAGAAGTGGGATGCTTAGGTTTGATTTTCCTTAGATCGTTTTTTTAAGTTAAGATTCTGTTGTAAACCTCAGGGAGGTTTATTGGTTTTGTGCTTAGTGCATTGCTTTGAGGTTGGCTCCAGCGATAAAGAATTTGTTTTAATTCTTGTTCATCTTGAGGGATGCTGGTGCACCTCATTGAGGTTCACTTAGACGTGTAATTTAATAAGGTCACGCTGTGGTATGCTGACCTGGGTAATTATTGTATTCCTTGTTTTATTGTTGGCTGTAGCTGTAATTGGTGTGTGGATTCTGTTGAGGAATCGATCAGAGTTGCACTCCTTGCGTTTTGCCGCAAGGGAGCAAATTTCGATTCTTTTGGGAATTCGCAGAGTGGTAGATAGAACGCATTTTGTAGTAATTTCGGAAGGCTTGGGACCGAGGGTTCCACAGCCTGATCTTACTGAAACACCACTATCACCAAGTGGCCAGTGGCCAAGTTTACAGAGTCTTGTATGCTCTGAGGTTTTTAGTGAAGAACAGACCTCGGTATGAGTGGAAAGAGGGAACCAAATAGTGTCACCTCTAAGAGAGAGGATGAACAGGGTTCTTTCCATGAGGAACTGTGTCGCTCCAGAATGGAGGTGCAGTGGTTAAAGTGGGAGAAAGAGCGTCTTGCCGCCGAACTAGAGGCCACGAGGCGAAAGATTCAGCCAAAGGGCACAGATGAGGTTTACCTTAAAAGTAGGGATAATCCTCAGTGTGAGGCCGACTCAGAAGTTTTTTTTAAAGTTGCCAGAGGATACCTCTGGGTATGCCTCATTGAAGGCACAACAGGTTTCGAGTGTTTCGAAGGGGGGAAAGGCGCATGGGGAGTACACCTCATGAGAGGTCCATCCCCTTCCATGTGCGCCGTTCCCATACAAACCCTTTTCTGAACACTGAGGTTGACCCGGCAAGTGAACGAGGTTTACACAGTGAGGTTTTGAGCTTCTTGACTCATCCTACTGTGGAGAATGGGTGCCGAGAGGACAGCGAGGTGGGTAAACCTCATACTGGTCCTTGGCCACTTAAAAGAGAGACAAGGTTGGTCGGTTACGAGGTTTCCAATAAACCTCATGAAGAGAGGCCTCACCGCCCTACGATCACCCCAGACCGTTACAAGGGTAAGGTTCTGTGGACCGATTATCACAGACATTTTGAGGCCTGTAAAAAGGTTAATCAATGGAGCGAGGAGCAAGCAGCCGAATTTTTGGCCGCAAGCCTCCAGGGCGATGCGCTCCGGATCCTTGGTGATGGATCAAAGAAGAAGTCCACTTATAGTGAACTAGTGAAGTTGTTGGAACGGAGATTCGGCCCTAGCTACGAGGCCGAAAATTATTTGGTTGAGCTACGACACCGTAGACAAGGTGCGAAAGAAACTCTTCAAGAGTTAGGTCAGGCAGTCAGAGACTTGACCGTAAAGGCCTATCCAGAACTTTCCGAAGAGGCACGAGAGCGCCTTGGGAAGAACCATTTCATTGATGCGGTTGACAGCCAAGCTGTCAGAGAGGGCATATATCGCGCTCGCCCGAAGACTTTGGACGAAGCGATACAGGCTGCCCTAGAGACTGAAAGTGTAGAGAAAATTGAAAGCGAAAGGAGGGCCGAGAAGAGGCCTGCAAAGTTCGCGAGGGCCGTGGATTCTTGCACAGAGCAACGTCTCCAGAAGCTGGAGAGTGGTGCTGGAGAGCAAATTCGAAAATTGGACATGGTAGTAGAGTTACTATCGGTACTTTCCAAAAAGAGCCCTGAGTGGAAAAGTAACTTAGGTACAAAGCCCGAAGGGGGGAAACCTCGTGGCGTGAGGTGTTTCAATTGTGGAGAGGTTGGCCATTTCCTTCGGGAATGTACGCAACCTCGGAAAAATTGGCGTCAGGGAAACGCCAACCAGCCGACCGGGGGGCCCACGGGCAGGCTGGATGGTCCCAAGGGTCCAAACGTAGACGAACTCCAGAAGAAGACGGAGCCAACAAGAGGCGAGCAACAGAGAATGGGGAGCCAATAGTTGCTCAGCCTATTTCTGTTCTCCAGCCTAGATTTGGCCTCTTTGTTGATGGGGTTGTGCGAGGTACAAAATGTCGGTTCTTGGTTGATTCTGGGTCGACTGAAACACTTATTAGCCGTTCAGTTTATCAGGAAATTGCCAAAGAACGGAGACCCGTGTTGGAAAAGGATGTGACCAACATTCAACAGGTTGATGGCAGTCCATTGTCTGTGATGGGCGTTGCCTGGGTTGATGTGCAGGTCGGTAAAACAACCTACGTGTTGTGAGCGAACAGCTGATGGCCCACTTGACAAACAACTCGCTTCTAGCTTCAAGACAATCGGCATACAGGCAACACCACAGTGTCGAGACTGCTCTCATAAAGGTTCATACGACCTTGCAGTCTCTGGATACAGAAATGAAGCAGTTCTTGTCTTGTTGATCTAACATCTGCATTTGACACCGTGGATCATCAAATGCTACTCTCCAGACTCAAGGAAAGGTTTGAGTGACTGGTGTCGCACTGAATTGGCTTGTTCATACCTCGCAGAGAGAGAACAGAGCGTGACAATTCTAGATGCGACATCTGCACCTACTAGCCTCCGTTGGGTGTGCCACAGGATCAGTTATTGGCCCACCTCTTCATCTGTTATACGACTCCTCTCCAAGATGTTATACAAGGTCATGGCTTCTCTGTCATGATGTATGCAGATGACACCCAGTTGTACCTGTCTATTAAACCGACAGAAAGAGAACAGACGCCTGAGAAAACTAGATGCTTGTCTTCGGGACATCCGCAACTGGATGGAGAGCAACCACCTTGTACTCAATGATAGTAAGATGGAGTACTGCATTTGTCCTCACGCTTCGGTCCTTCCCAAGAACTGGCTTCAATTATTCCAGACACCTTTCCAGTTAAGCCTCTACTTCAGTTCGTGACCTTGGCGCATACTTCGATAGTCACCTCACTATGCGTCGTCATGTGAATGCAGTCTGCAGCAAAGCTTCTTTGGCACTCAGGAGGATTCAGCATCCGTCACTATCTAGACAACCACACAACAGAGGTGTGCTTGTCCATGCCTTCGTGACTTCTGTACTTGACAACTGCAATAGTCTTCTGCTAGGTTCTCCGGATAAGGACATTGCCAAGCTCCAACGGGTACAGAATTCAGCTGCACGACTGGTATCGCGGGCCAAGAAGAGGAACAACATAACACCCGTCCTAAAGAGCCACACTGGTTACCAGTTCAATCTAGAATTCATTACAAAGTTATGCTCATCATCTTCAAAGGGCATCCACGGTCTGTGTCCAGATTTCATCTCCCAACTTGTTATCCCTTACACGCCATCAAGATCCCTCAGGTCATCCACACAGCAGCTCCTCACCATCGGTTCATGCAGGACCAAAACTTATGGAGACAAGACATTTTCAATTGCAGGCCCACGGCTCTGGAACTCTCTTCCACAATCTCTCCGATCCGAAACTGAACTGCAACTTTTCAAGAAACATCTAAAGACCCATTTGTTTAAATTGGCTTTTCAGTGACTGTTATCAATCAACTGACACACAGCTATTTTTTTGTTTTGTTGATTATTTTATTTTATTTTGCATTAAATTTGACTGTTAAGCGCATTGAGAGATCCAGTGGATCTGAAATGCGCTATATAAGAACCTGCTATTATTATTATTATTACCCGGTCAAAGCAATTTTTGCAGATATGAAGTGTGCTGGCATACTAGGCATGAATTTCTTGTTGCCGACTTGTGGGAACTTAGATTTCCGAAGCCTAGAGTTGAGGTTGAATGGGGAACGAATAAAGTGCACCAATTCTGCAGGAGAACCGTTCATTGGTAGGGTGTTGGTTGCCGAAACCACCGAAATCCCGTCAGGTTATGAGGCTGTCGTGCCTGGTACTATAGCGAGTACGTGTAAGGCATTAGAGCAGCCTGCGATCATTGAGCCGGTGGAAGGTGGAGGCGAGTTGGCTCAGCGAGGTTTAGTTCTGGCCAGATCCTTTCAGTAGGACCTCGAGGCTGAGGTTCTCCCATTACGCATCCTCAATCCCAGTGGTGAGATGCGAGTGATACGAAAGGGAACTACTGTTGGTACGATTGCAGCAGTTGAGGCAGACTCAGTAATTCTGCCTGGTCTTGGTGATGCTGGTGAGGTTAAATAAATCTCCCAGAGCACTTGCGTGATTTATATGAGAGGAGCACGGTTTACCTCAGTGAGAGAATACCATCCTGAGGTGGAGTCTTGTTTAACAGATTTTCGAGATGTATTTTCTACTGGTGAACATGACATAGGGAAAACCAATGGTTGAACACCGCATCGATACTGGTGGAGGCAAGGCCTGTTAAAGAGAGGCCAAGGCGCCACCCCTTGTGTAACCAGAGGAAATAATGAGACAAGTTGAGAACTTAAGCAGCGAGGGTGATCGAACCTTCTGATAGCCCGGGGCTACTAACGTAGTTCTGGTCAGAAAAGAAGATGGGGGGACAAAAGGCGTCGATTATCGAGGTTTGAATGCGGTTACCATCAAAGATGCGTACCCGGTCCCTCGGATCGACGAAACGCTTGATGCGCTGTCAGGCGCTCAGTTTTTGACGCTTGATCTAGCGTCCGTTACTGGGTAGCCCAGATGAGGAGGCCAATCAGAAATCAACCTTTGTTGTCCGCAACGGTTGTACCGGTGGAAATGTATGCCTTTTGGCCCCCGCAAGGG